>JANHJO010008262.1:0-15068 GCA_032468235.1 Pseudoxyrhopus heterurus | reverse complement strand
CGCGCTCTCTGCAGCCTGTCCCGAATGGCCAGCGGGAGTGGGCGGGGCCAGCCGGAAATCCCGCTACCGGTACGCCCTGGATCCCACCACTGATAGTACTTATTCTAAACATTAGATTAAACCTAAGGATTACTTTCATGTAGCATTATAGAGTCGCACATTCCTTTCTATATACTTGGTCTGCTTCTAAAGTTGCATATAAATATGAGGCCAAAACTAAATATCATTTCTTATTTAATGGAAAAAATGTGGTGGTAAATTTCATGGTTCTCCATTTTGTGTTGCTCAGACCACAACTGGATGATAGCAGTGAGGAATATCTGGAAACATTGGAATGATTTAGTATAAAGAAAAGAGGATCCAGGGAAGACACAACAGTCGTTTCAAATATCTGAAGGATTGTCATATAGAAGATGAGGCTATGAGGATTGTTCAAAGTTGTTCCAGAACACAGAGCAAGAAAAAATGATTTTAAATTTTAAGGAAGTAGATTTCAGTATTTTCTAATGATAAGCGCTAATCAGCAATGGAATAAATAATCTTAGAGCTGATAGACCTCCCTTGACTGAAGTTGTATAAACAGAAGCTGAATAGCCATCTGTTGAGATGGTTGCATTGGGCAGAGGGTTGCAACGGATGGTCTTTATGGCCTTTTACATTCTCTGATTCTGTGAAACCAACTCCTTTATCAGCAGAAAGAGTGAAAGAGTGGGCATTAAGTGGAGCTACTGTAAGCCAAGTGTTGACAGGGCTTCCGTTTGAGAGCACAAAAAAAGATTTAAGCCTGAGCATAGTGATGGGAGCTTTGTCTCCTCTTGATTACTGATTTGCATGGAGCCCACAGATTAGGTCATTTAAAATTCAACTTCAAACCAATAATTTGGTAAATGGAACATTTGTTAAATTGAACAATTTTTAAAGAAAAATAAATAGAAAATACCCCCCCCCCCCCAATTAGATGATTAGGAATCTTTTTTTCATGTTAATTTCTATATGTGTAACAATGAAGCAAATATGCACTATGGGAGAAGCAGCTTTCACGTATTCAGGCTTCAGTTTTGGGGAATTTTGGTTGGAGGGAGAAATTAATAAAGGAATGCCTATGATCATATTGCTAAGGAACTGTTCCCTGAGAAGGAGATAGAATGCTTTCCACAATGGGAAGCATCTTAGAGTTCCATGAATACTGATTTTTGAATTTGCTAGTGAATTTTGACTATAATTGCAACAAAAAGCAATGGGAGCAACTGCTTAAGTAAGGTATTTCCAGTAATACATCTATCTTTGAACTGGACAAATTGACAACTTTCTTTGCTGAAGCCAAGCTGCTATAATGGAGGCCACCAAGCAGGCAAAATGGGTGAGAGCTTTAAAAAAAAAAAGCTGAAAGGGTGGGGTAATAACATGTCAAAAAATGTTTTTCTAAGGACTATATGTGAAGCTACTCACGTACATACAAATAGGTGAAAATTCCCTTTCGGCTTTATTTACCTGAGAATGAATTTCAGTTTGAAGAGGCCTTTATGTCGTTTCAGGCAGAGCACCTAAGATATAAGCAATTTCCAACAAGAGTACTACACATTTGTCTTTATAACAATTTGTATGTAACAGCTTTTATGCAAATGACACTAAAGTGGCACCTTTTTTTCTAAATTGGACATTTTTATGGTTATAATTTTCTTCTATAATAACAGCAAAAAATGGTTGTCCCAGTGGAGTTGAGCGATTCATCTCTAGTGCTGTTTTGTGAAGTTGGAATGACAAGGTTCTTTCATCTGCACACAGGATGGCAAAAAAGTGGAGGGTTTTTTCCTCTTCTTTTTATCATCCCTGTCTGATCTAGTGGAGGTAGTTATGATTTACAGTTAGAGCTCATAACTTCAGAATCACCTGCTACAAACTTTTCTTTCTTGTAACAATCTCTCATACTTTCATTCATATTAACCTGGATGTGTAGAAATTTTCTCTAATTTTGGTGTCAGATCACAGTTAGTGGGCTTTAGTATTACTGGGGCTGCAGGAAGTTAGGGGATCCCAAAAGCTCTTAGGAATTTTTGCTGTTAACTTGGCAGATGTTTCTGCTGATGACTTGACTGACTCTGAATTCACAATACGGCCAAGAGAGCTGGCACAATTACTTCTGCTACTGTTAGTAGCACCACTTGTATATTACTAGCAATAATGTTAATGTAACTTTAATACATTACCTTTGGAAATACAAAGTAAATTAATATCTTCATCAGTATGCATTTTCATTTATAAATTTGCATTGGGCATCCAGTAGTGGTTCCAATGGACTATTAACTGTAATATATTTTTTTTATTAAGACCACCATTTTACAGAAAGCAACAGTAATATTACTGCAGATAAGGAAACCATGGCATCATATTGTCCTTATTTCACATTTATTGTTACGGGATATGCTCTTATTGGACATAGCATAACTCAGGAGCAGAATTTTATTGTACAGTATGTCTTGTGGAGCTCCAGTTTTATATCTTGTGTTTTTTTAATATTTCAAAGTAACTTAGATAAAAATCTGCCTTCATCATATAATTACAATTATATAGGGCAGGTTGAAAGTGAGTGATACCTGGTAACCAAGTTTGCAAGGATTATTTTCCCCCTTTCAACAAGCAATAAAGAAAAGTAGTGTTAATAAATGCAAATGTGGTTTGTTTATTTTTAATTTAGTTTACTGGTTTTATAGGCTACTCCAGCTGCTAATGATACTGGTTCATAAAATCAGAACCCACAATTCCTATTTTGTGTGCTTTAGTTTATGCGACAGAAGAATTAATCCTGTACTATAACATTCCTTCTTTACATACAGGTATATGAGGCATCTCTGCATCTCTTCTATGAGGGGAATCTGTAGATGGAATAATTCCATCTCCAAGAGGGATACTTCTATCTGCAGGGCATCCATGTTGGTGGTGGTGGTGGGGAGACAAAAAAGTCAAGATGGTAGCCACAACTGTACAACTAAAGCGCCACCCTTTTAATGTTAAAAAAATGGTGAGCTTTTTTACTTTTGAGGACATCTTCTTGACATACAGACATCTCTTCTAGGGGAAAAAAATCCAAATTATTGTAAAGGTAATTAGCTTTAATTTATTTTCTTTTAAAATGTAAATTGGGTTCTATAAACTTGATTTAATGTATTATTATAACTAATAAATTGAGAGTCAGATGTTTTGCTTACTACTAAAGAAGTTATTGGTTTTTTTTTTTGCAGGCAGGCAGGCAGACTGGCAAGCAAGTAAAGAAAAAGAGTGAGGAAGAGAAGGAGGAAGAGCAGAGGAAGATGGAGCAGTCATTACCCACAGCTGGGCAGCTGTGCAGAGATACCAATTCAGTTATTCCTGAACAATCCAAGGTGTTCATAGCCAGTGGTTAAGTTTAAAATACATGTATGTACAGCATTTGGAGAAAAGATGGGCTAAATGCATGAAAAAAAAAAGATTTGTGAGCATTTTGGCAGAAGGATAGGTGAAAAATATAACAAAAAATCCACATCAAATTTGTTTACATAAACTTAAGAATGAAATGTATGGCACAATTCTCTGCTTTCTGCTTTTTAAAAACCTGGTAGGGCTTTTGCTCTTTACCAAAAGTCTGAAAAGTCTAAATTATATCCCATTAGCTGTTAATTAAGAGTTTTTGTTTTATTGTTTGTTGTTGCTTAAAACTGTTTTTTTCAATGAATCTGTCATATAAAACTTGGCTTGCAGGTACTTCTGCATCAAAAATACCACTTACTGTTGAGTATATTTTACTGTGTTGTTATAGATCTTTTCACTCAACCAGCTGTCTTATATGTTGAAAAGTCTTTCATCTTGTCAAACTCTTCTATTCTTTCTGCAGTTTTCGCAGCTATCAAGGAGAGGATTAATCAATTGTACAACTCTGTCTCGAGACTGAAAATCAAGAGACATTACCAATTTCTTTCTTCAGGACAACAGCAAGTCATTTCCAACCAAATCATAATATTCTGTTCTTAAAAATTAAGAAAGGAAGGATGGTGACTACTTAAATAATATTGAGTGGATTCATCCCTTCTTCTATACTTTATTTTAGTTGTGGAAAAAACTCTAGGCTGGGAAACAGGATAATTCCAGCACCAGAGCTGCCAGGACCTGTTTGTTTTTGTGTCTTCAAGTCAGTGTTGACTCCTAGTGAGTATCTGGACAAGTCTCTGCAGTTTGCTTACCAATGTTTTTCTGAATACTTTTCCATTGCCTTCTTCGTAGGGCTGAGAATGAGTGACTTCCCACAGTTACCCATCAGGTAGTACTAGAACTTCTGCTTTCTAGACTAGTGCCTTGACCACACCATCAATCTGCCTCTCTCCCAGCCTCTACTAGCACCGCCAAATACAGAAAGGAAGTGATATGGTATATCATTATCAACTGTTAAGGCATTGGCAACATGCAGATGAGGCAATAGCATCTCCATTCTATTATAGTCTTGGGGTCATTTTTCAGGGGAGAGGAATTGAAAAGAATTATAAGAATGATAATTATGTGAATCCAGGGATCCACTAGATTGAGTATTTTTTTCAAATGTATATGCTTATTTCGTGAAACATACTGAATGTCATGGCATCAGTAACAGAGCAGGCCAGGAGGATGGGCTTGGTATGAACCTTTAATATAAATTGATAAAATGTAAAATTGCTGAAACCTGAGAAACTTTGTGGCACAAAATTTGGCCTTTTGTATTTGCATCCTGACCTCCAGCTAAGGACAGTAAAGTAAGTTGTGAGAAAACTAGAACATGGCTGAAAGAAAATTATAATTGAATTTGATTAAATACCAGTAAGACCTGGTGGAGGATGAATAGGGTATTTTATTTGAGCATACATGATTGCCTTGTCATAAGAGATCCTGAATTATACAATAGAAAGACCAGATGATCCTGGAGGAAAGGAAACATATAACAAAAAAAGCAGGTTGCTGTCTTTCCCCTGATGTCAAAGGAGTTAGCATTATGTTAAAAGCTGCTAGTATCAGCAGAAAGGGCAGGATTGGACCCTTCTTAGAAATGTTGAATTCAGAGGCACTAGATTGGCCTAGAGTAAGGTCAACTCATGTTCTTATTAGATGCCACATTCCAGCTATAAATATCATAATTCACATTGCCTTTGTAATTCTTTTGTATCATTTTGGAAGGCAAAATACAACCTATAGCAGGGGTGTCAAACTCCCAGCCCATGGGCCGGATGCATCGCACGCCGGCCATGCCCACACCCAGTTTAGCGAAAAGGAGAAAAGTCCCAATACGTCACATGACACTGCCATGGCAATGTGAGTTTGAAAGCCCTGACCTATAGCCTTATGGGCTTCAGGACTCTTTTGTATTCCTTTGGTGAGGAACCCAACAATCACTAAAATGAATAGAGATGCTTTGTTGAATTTATCTCCAATAGCTTCAGTCCATTATATTTTTTCCACAACAACCTCATTACTGAATCTAAGTTATCCTCTTACTCATTTAGATCATCTGGAAAAGTTCACAAAGTTTTATACATGAAAGCTTTGGGGACTAAAGTTGTTCCAAGTCTTGGGAATGCATTCTGCCTGAGATGTCTAACCTATATGTTTATTCTCAAAAGAAATGTTAATTGTTTCTTTGAGTTATGATGATTTCTTTTACACTTCATTTGGGGCTTCTTCATTTCTTCCTCAGAGAGAACTTCATGGGTTCTCTATGGCCTCAGTGGATCCTTCAAGTACAATGATTCTGTTTTTAATCTCTCTGGTTCCAATTTTGTTTTTGCTTTCATTTTGTAGTCCATTGAGACACTTCAGTGATTGGTGGAGTGACATGTTTCTAAATAAATAAATAAGCAAGCTAAGCAAGCAAAAATGGCAACTAATTCTTTAACCATATGGGTCATTTGTATTTCACCCTGATAACTGTAAAAAGTTTGAATGTTTTTATACTGCTGTCGTTCACTAAAGAGACTTTAACATTGGAAAAATATAGTTCTATTTGGGATAGCATAATCATTAATTTGAACAACCATGGAGGTAATGACCCCGGCAAACAGTCTTTTGAGTGTCTCATGATCCATGCAACTACTTCTGTCCACTTCTACGTCTGTCATCCACCAAGTTACAAGCAGTCTGAATTCCGAATCCCAACATAAAGAAATGGATCCAAATAATTAATATTTCTTGTAGGGAAATAGTATATTGCATACTGCATCACCTTCTGCCTCTGCTTGTTCATATGCTTCTGCTTTATTTTTATTGCCCACATAACAAATTGCTACCATGTTACTCAAGTCCCATGTTGCTGTGCATAACTTCTTTAACTTCTTATACAAGTAGTCCTCACTTAACAACCATAATTGGCATCATGTAACTATAGGGATGATATGACGATCATAAGTGTAAAGTTGTGAAGATACTTGTTCAGTACATTTGAATGGTCACTAAACAGGGTAATCATTAAGGGAGAGCTACCTTTACATCAAATCAAATAGTTTTCCTAGATACTCTTTAATCTTTCTGTCAAGATGGACAACCTGAGGTCCAGGACTATATGCAGTCCCCACCCTATTTTTTTTCTTCATTGAGTTACCTTTGGCCATTTTGCTTCAAACTGGTGGCATGGGTTTGCTGACATTTGTGAAAAATATAAAAAATGATAATGTAAATCCTAGCATAAGCATAAATGTATGTATATTAAAAACTCTTTCCACTGTGCACCAAAATAACTTCAATTGTTTTGTTTCTATCCACATCTCAAAATGTTACACAAGGCCTCTGGCTATTGAACAGCTGCCCAATCCTGCCCTATGATCAGAATCCTTGAGATATGATAATTCTTACCTTTCTGGTGAAAACCTCCATCTAGGTTTTCTATCATACTAAAACTCACTTGCCCCCACTTCCAGCTAATAGCTGTTCATGTAATAGGCTGCTTGGTACAATTAGGTAACAGAAGCTTACATTTTAAAGCTTTTTTTCCCCTACTGTTGAATTACTTTGGATAGAGGAAGGTAAAAAAAAAATTCAACCTTTAAGCCCCTTTGACATTCACAAAGTGCTAGAAAGTCAGCTGGGGTCTCAGCTCTGACAAATTTGCATCTCTTTGAATATGATGCTTGAAAAGCCAAGCAGCTAGATTAAATTTTGCCATGGAGAAAATGAGAATGGCTCCCCTCTCTTGAGTCTATTGGGAGGATCTTTATGGTTGATTTACCTTTTTAAAATAAATGTTTCTTTATGTATTTCATCTAGTTTGTGTCCAGCCTTTCCTTATCATGCATGCTATAATTTCTGCCAGTTATATGAGCCCCATCGTTAGTCAACCAGGGTTGAATACAAGGTGAAAGGATATTTCAATCCAATCCATATCTTCTTTCTATATTTTCTCATTAAAATTTGTAAGCAAATCTTGAAATGAACACCTGATCTGATTTAAAAAACAATTTACATGATTTTATGAGCCTGGTAGGTAAATACTATATACTTTTATATGTGACAGTTGCCAAAATCTGTTTGTAAGCAACCTGGTTACCAGGTTGTTCCTGGTTTGGTAGAAACTGGCATTCCATAATATAGATATGCAGAGTATTTCCAGACACAACAACATTTGAAGATATGGATAATGACTGATTTTTATTTCCCTTGAGTATAGTCCCTATTGCAACATAGAATGATTGCCTAGGATATGAAGCAAACTCACTTAGAAAGCAGCACAAAAAGAAATACACGTTTTTTAAAATATTTTTCACCAGACCTGGGACAGATCACAGTCATTTTAAAGCCCCCAAACTAAAATTGTATTATCGCTCTGATGAACGTCAGGCAAATACATCATTGACATTCAAGTTTAGAATTTTGGATCTCCAGTCATCCCAACTCAACCCAGCAATGGAAACTGAGTCCAAAAGAGAAATACATGTCAATAGATACAGTAATGGACCAGAATTGTGCCTGTTAGTACCATCATTGAGTATTAACATGGTATATGTTGCATTTAGGATATTGGACTAGGACCATCCCTAAACACAGAGCAAACTGGGTAATTTTGGGTCAGTCACTCTTTATCAGGACAAATCTGATAAAAAGCTCTGCAACACACTGGCTGATAAACAAAACTTCATACCACAGAAATAGACAAGCATAATAACAAAACAAAAGCAACCTGCAACCAAATAAGCTAAGAAGAACCACAACTGTTCTACTGTTAATTTCAGCATACTACTTGGATCTTAAGAATAAAAGAAGTTAACACTCAATCAGGGCAAAGGCCTACCTATGTATTCCATTTGTGACATGACAAATGACAACAACTCCATTTGATGCTGAAAATTATGCCAAAAAGCTAACCCCGTGTTTACCTGTTTCAGCTGCAAAAATAGAGGATAGACACCACTGCATATTCAGAAGCCGCATGTAAGGTGTGATATATCTCGAACACAAAGCTTAGTCAATTAATGGATGTGCTGAATGTGTCCAGCAGATAGGGGTATGCTTTATCCTGCCATACATTTCTTTATACTCTGATAAAAGCTCTGTACTTGTGGATTTTAATGTTTGTAAATTATGATTGGCCTGATCACTTCGTACACACAGGCTCAAATATTGTGTGCATTTCATGGGAGCAGATGAAAGACTGGGGAAATAATGGCTATGATTTCAAAGTTGAAAGAAATAAAAGAAGGGGAGGGGATCAGGAGATCACATAAATGTCTCAAGAAGAACAGTGGGTTGTCATTGGGGACAGATTAAGATGGAAGGCATTTGACCATATTGTCATCAGGAGTGAAATTCAACTCAGTGTACTTACATGCAGGTCAGAATTTAATTATCAATGAGCACTGATACCCAACTATTTTGATAATTGAAAATATCTCAAAACTGTACAAAATGCATATTGAGAAAGAAAGAAAGAAAGAAAGAAAGAAAGAAAGAAAGAAAGAAAGAAAGAAAGAAAGAAAGAAATTGAATTGTAAGCCTATATGATAGATTTAAAACAAATTTTCATACCAATTAATTTTTAAAGCAGATTGCAAAGGAAAGCAGAACAATATTGATTACCGGGTTCACACACAAAACAGTGATATATTCTGCAATAATACTTATTTATGCAGCATTTCTCTGTACATAATTCTTATGAAGCTTTATCCAAGTGTTTGGATGATTGTATAAAGCTTCTAAATGCAGTTCTGCAAGTACTGACCTTAAAACTATGCCACGGTCATTTACAAATACAGGAAATATTGAAGTAAACAATAAATTTTAATTTTGTGAACAAAATTGAAACAAAATAATCTTTTCTTTTCCTCTTTCAAAAAAGGCTGGCTTCCTGGGGAGCATTAAATGGCCTTCTTCATTTTCCCCTTTTTCTTTCATAAATGTGATTCATACATAAATTCAAAAGTTAGTGTCACTAAGAGTTGCACATACAGCAAACTTGTTTTCCTTTCCTGCCTGTAAAAAAGCTGCCAGGTCTATGAGAGGCATGACTTACAGACAATAAATTATGCTTGGATTTTTCTTTCTAAATTATTACTTTTTATGCAAATGGGACTATATTAAAAGCCATTTACACCTGGAATTATCAAGTATATATCATTCTTTTTTCTGACTTCTGATTCTAGGTGTCAAAAGAATAAAGAGGTAGATAAACCACTATAATGATTGAAATAATAAAAGAAAAGACAAACATAGATATTTGAATGTCATCTGATTGAAAGGATTTATATATGAATATTTGTGAAGAAAACTGAGGAAAAATTAAAACTTTGGCATTATTTTGAGAATTACTTAGAGAACATTATTTCTTGGATTTCAAGAGAGTCGAAGTAATTTTCATTAAGTGTCTTCTGGTGAAATCTCAAATCCACTGTAACCAAGATAAGATTAGATTTACAGTTATGATTCACACATTAAGCTAAACTATGGCTTGTTTTGACCATGATTTTGGAATAAGCCATAATGTTTCAGTCTGCAAAACACTAAGCATTAAGTCATGATTACCATGACTGAGTTTACATATTCTCAAGATAAAATAAAGTCCACCACACTGTGTGATATATGAATTCAGCAGTATAACTGTGATGAGAAAGAGATCCCATTCTAATAATCCCATCTCACCTTTACATACCGAAAAGGAGCATCTTTTGGAAATTCTGAGTTGAAGGGAATACTCTAATCCAATGCACTTCTCTGTCCAGGAATCTTCTCAGTTGGTGACCTTTCATCCATGCTTGAAAACCAAGCAATAGGCCATCACTGTTCTAAATAAACTATTCCATTGCTTAGCAGTTCTTACTGTTGGGAAATTCCTCATAATCAGAATCATCATTCATTTAATCTCATTTTTGGTGGATAAACTAATTGGGTCCATTCTTGGAGAACATAACATGCAAAACATATGAAGGAGATGTTTTCACTGTCTGTTGTGGTTCCGCAGTGTGCTGCTGGTTTGGCAGCCGATTCTGACTCCAAGGGAGAGATAGAGACAGTGTTGGAGGAGGAGGAGGAATCGGCTGTTGAAATCATGCCAGAGGCTGGTCCCTCCACGAGTCAGCAGGAGCCGGTGGTTTCTGAGAGCAGTGGGGAGGAGCCCTTAGATGATGCTAGAAACTGGAGATTAATGAGTAGGAAACTGCAAAGACTGCAATGCCGGAAGGGAGAGGTCGAGCTACAGTTGACCACTAATTGGACCACACCCTAGAGGGGTTAAAAGTGGTGTGGTTGGGAACAGCTCTCCACAGAAAGCAACTTGTCAGAATATTGGTCTGTGACGTCTGTTTGGTGCTCCTGCTCTATGAACAACTCTCTGTGGACTTTTCCATTCTCTGGTAATGACTCTGGACTGTTATCTTCTTCTTGGCACTCTTCCCGGATTTATTTGGCTTTGATAACGGACTTCATTTTGCTTTTAAAATGGCTTTTCTGTTTGTAGAATAAAAAGGTGGTGGTTTGCTTTAACAAAACTAACTCTGAATTGTGTCCTTTGGGGGAAACAGAACACTGTCATTCTTAGAATTATTGTAAACCATTGGGTATAAATCTTGGGAAACAGGTACTCAAAATATGCAAGTAGGTAAATAAACATGAATGGTAGCATAAAAAAAAGATGGACTATAATGAGAGTTCACATGTATCAAGAATTTCTTCTAAAATGCCTTGCTAATAGGGTACAAAAAAAGCCTTCTGAAAGCTAAGAAGGAAAAAATACAGTTTGTACCCACTCACTTGGGACTGATGGAGCCAGGAATATATTTTGTGAGGAAGCCTATACACAATAGGTGACTACATGCAACCTCAGCTCTTGCTGCAAGTTCTTCTATAATCTAGGCCATCACTTAGAAAAAACAGAAATAACTGGATATTAAACATATCAATAGCAGAGTTTTCACAAGGTTGCTCATTTGAAAATTTAAGGGTGTATATGGACACAGCATTAAAATGCATGATTTTAATGATTGGTTAATGGAGAAAGTTGGGTCAATGTAAGTGAATATGTCATTCTTGTTCTCCCTCTTCTCTTTTGTCTTCCATCATATCATCCTCTGTACCATATAATTTGAATAGGCTTAAGAATATGTAACCACATACTTACCTAAGTTCAGGTGATCTTCTGAAGACATGCTCTTATCAGTACCATCTAGTAATGCCAATTTTCTTTTAGCAGACCCATGAGTAATTAAGACAAGCTTGGCAGACATTCTTCAGGATCTATACCATATAGTGCAGGTTGATCCATTAATACCACATAATTTTTACCAGAGATTTCCATAAGAGGTGGACTTTACCCACAAATATGATTAATACATAACGCATTCAAATCTATATAGTCAGAGGATGTAAGCATCCGTATGTATTTCTACCTCCCAGATTATTAATAATGCAGCATACCAATATAAGTGTTAAAACAAAGGCCCTTTATTTTGATCATGTTTTTAAGTCAAAGTAAGTGCACACGGCTTCATTAGCTCCTTCCAAAATTGCTGCAAAGAGTAACAATAGGACTGTCACAAATGCTGCACGTTCAAAATCTAAATGGACATCTATATGGTATGTCTTTTGCCTGCCTCTTTCCTCTTTCTCTCTCTTTACCTTCCCAAAGGCACTATTTTATTTCAGAAGAAAACTTATGAAAATTGTTGAAACATAAACTACAAAGCATTTTTCTCCCCCTTACTTTTTTATTGCAGCAGATAGCCCCCCAAAAAAGCAAAGATGTCAAAGGCTTCCAGTCTCCCCCTTTGACATTCACGCAGTGCTGAGAGTCAGCCCGGGTCTCAGCTCTGACAAATTTGCATCTCTTTGAATGTGACGCTTGAAAAAAGCCAGAGCTGCTAGATTAAATTTTTTTTTTCCATCGAGAAAATGAGAAAAGCCTCTATCTCTCCGCCAAGTCTACTGGGAAGATCTTTATTCTGATTCTTGTTAGAATTGTTTATCACCCTGACAGACCAGACTGGGACGAGATAAAGGCGCTGCTCCATCACGGGGCCTGACAGTGGTAGGACATGCAGAGAAATGAAAGGAGCAGGGGAAAATATTATTAATAGATGCCGACTTGATTTGCCTCTATGGCATGTCAAGGAAGGGAGGTGTATGTGTGTGTGTTGGGCAGAGGGAGGGGGGAAGCACCATGGCTTGATTGCAAGCCTATGAAGTTCTGTCCAAAAAAGAAGCTATTTTTCATTAAGTGATAGAAGGGCTTTTTCATGTTCTTTCCTGAGGAGCTGATAACTTATGCAGTTTATTCTAACCCTGCTGATTTCTGTCAGAGAGAAAAAAAACTCCTGAAAGATGGCTCCGGCTCCTCCTTTTCAGGAGGGGTGGGGGAAAAGGTAAATTGCCTTGTTAGAAGCAATAGAAAAGCATCAGCGTCCTGGCCTTGACCCCCCTACTGTCCCTTAGTCCTTGGTTTGGGTCAGGAGGTTATTCATACATGTGGCAAACACATTTCATTTGTCCATGATTAAGAAATGGTGTACGACTGCCTCTGCAGTTAGATGGCTGTGTGTTGGGGGGTTTGTTGATGCATAAATATATAACAAATATATCACACTTCAGTGTACAAAGTCCTCAGTACAGTGATGATGCTACCTGGTTGGGTAACAAAATGTTTGCAAGCAAACAACCAGGCTCAGAAAATACCAAGGACTTCACATTTCAACTCTGAGCTACATATATTTTCTTCTATTAGAGCATCTTTTTAAAAAATCTTTAGGTAAGTCCATGAGATCATCCTTTAAGGTTCGGTTACATGAATGAGCAAGCACCACCCAACCTAAGGCACCTACTTTCAAGTTTCTGATCCAGGTGAGATTCAGACTGGCACCTAAATTGGTCACTTACCCACAGCACTATTCCACTTATGTGGCTATCCATTTCTTATGGTTGTGTACATGAGTATATTTGAAAGAAAATGATCATGTGCATCTCAAATGTTTATTCTGTATGAACTCCCTTAGTTGAATGCAGCTCTATGCATAAAGCAGCCATATTTGGATCTGTATTTGACTTACTCATTTGTTTTTTGTTTTTGTTTTACTTTGCTTCTCCATTCAAATGGCAACTCCTAGACACTTTTGGAAGTATGAGTAAAATTTCCCTGAGAAAATTTGCCAGTCTTCTGGACAGAATAGAACTCTGAATTCTGTTGTTAAGTTCAGCAAAATAGATTTTAGAACTTGTTGCAAAGTAGAAATTAATTATAAGTCTTATGCAAAATGGCCCCAAGATGAAGCCACTTGGAGAAAGTAGCACATCTCACCTCATATACCTACAGATCCAGTGATTGCTTCTCAGCGAAGTAGCACATTTTTCAGCAATCCCAAACAAATGAATCCCTGTCACAAATCTCTGGGGTTATTTCTACAGACATATGCCCCTTGACTCTTCTTCCTCCTGCCCAATCTCTCTTGAGATTTCTCTCCATACTGACTTTCCCTTTTTATCCCTAGTTATTTGATGGCAGTGCTTTTGAAACAGTTCAGTGTTGCAGGTGCTAAGAGATCTGGGTTACAGCAGCAGCTTCTCCTGTCATTGCCATTATCACCAGATAATTTTCAGTAGAAAATGAAAGAGGTGGAAGAGGATGTTCATAAAGAGACTGAGGTAATTGCAAATCACATCTGCATTTGAGAGTGGTTTAGATTTAGTTTATAATTAATTCTGATATTACAAACTGGAAAAGTTAGCATTCTGAAACTCACAATCTCACAGACACGTTCAAATTTTGATTACTTATTTTAAAGCTTTGTTTGTAAGAAGAATTTTATATTCCTTCTATTTCTCTCTTTTAATGTTTACCAGGATAATGACATTCTGATGGCAATAATTTTTTCTCTCTATCATGCAGAGTACAGGTGGCTTAAATTCTGACATCTGACTACTGAAAAGCCTCTTCTCTAAACAGTTAGGAGATTGTACAAACTGTCAGTTGATTGACTGGGCATTCATTCTTTGAGTTCTTCCCTCAGATGTGATAACAGTGATATAAAACTGCTTCTCTACCTGTCCACAAAGGTCATCTGCAGAAATGACCATTTCCATTTCCATCCCATGTCCAGAGAACTGAATGTTGACTGAAAAAGGATAATCTGCTTCTTCTAAGGCCTCTATGCATTGCCTCTTTATTATCTTGGTGGACTCAGTGGAAGAGATATTTGTTATTCAGGAACATCTAAAACAGCTTTGGATAAAGTATAGAGACTCCTTTTTGAAATGCGAAAATCGGCCAACATACTTTTCAAACATCAGTTCACTTGGCCATACATCTCTTAATTCAGGACTTAATGCAAAACGTTATATTTGCAGTATTAATTACATTCACTGTGAGAGAAAGTATACTTCTAAGTTGTTGTGGGAATACAGTACTATATTACTGAGGAAAGAATATGTCTGCTGAATTAAGGAATATATGTCATTTATTCATTATTTTTTTCTGTGAGTACTGTATTAATTGCTTAACCTCATGAATTATACCATTCATTGCAGTGTTGTAAAGGTAAAAGGTAAAGGTTCCCCTCGCACATCTGTGCTAGTCGTTCCCGACTCTAGGGGGCGGTGCTCATCTC
>JANHJO010008258.1:30012-41170 GCA_032468235.1 Pseudoxyrhopus heterurus | reverse complement strand
AATAGTTCAACCTTCAATTTAAAATAATCAATTCTGTAAATTTCTATGAGGTTGTTCAATTTTGAAGATACCAAGAAAACAGATGTAGCTATTGGTTAAAGATGACAGCTTGGGTATTTCTGAATCTTGAATTGTATCACTTTGGATGGGTTCCCTCAATATAAATTCTTCCTTCTTACCTTCTTTTGGAAAATTCATATCTTTAATTGGATTGCATGGGGTTTAAAATTTAATAGATTGGTCATAACTCTTATCACTATTACATCAATTCAACATTGTGGCCTTTTATTTCTGGAAAATTATATTTTGATCCTTCTTATATTAAATTGATGTCATGGTATAATCCAGACCTTAAAATTGGTTTCAAAATAATATATGGAAGATTTGGATGAATTTTACTTAAGACCAATTAATGAATGATAATGATTATTTGTTTTATTGTTTTCTATGCTAAAACACTAACAGCAATTTTCTTTTGCCGCCCACTGGCAATATTTATAACTACAACATTTACTGATATTTTGATTGGGCCAGCAGCCTGAAATTATTAAAAATGATTGTCTATTTTTTTGTGATTAAAACCCCCAGTCTTTATAAATACCTGCTTTTGATAAATCAATTTGATATGCACATTTTCAACACTACTGGAACACTAACTGAAGATCCCTGATTGTCTTAATACAGTGAACAAATAAATTGCCATGTTGTTGGAGATGTAATGAAAATAATGCTTTATTTAAACACATGTTTTTGCAATGTCCTAAAATTGTTGTGTTTTGTGAAGAAGCCATTATTTGAGACAGGTGTTAATACTTTCAAATATCCATATTCTTTTGAAATAACATACCTATTACATAGAAATGACCTCTGGACAATGGAAATAGATTCTCCATTCTCTTCCTATTGTTGAGAGACTGGTTCTTCAACTGTGGAAAGCTAAATTTATGAATGAAGACGTGAAGTTGCTTGCAATATATACATGAGTTGCTAATAGACAGAGACTATGTATGGATGATTATAAAGGAATATGATTATGCTATGTAAAATTCATGGAAATAGGACTTTTGCAGCTTGAAGTTCATCCAACTATTGGTCAATGTGGGGACATCTGGAGCAAAACTGATGGACTGACATTTTCTGCAAGTTAGATTCACAAAATAGAAACCATTCTTGATTTTCAGCACTATGAACGAAGTCACATAAATGGGTCTGACACCTGTAAAGATAACACAAAACATTCTTAATTTGTTCATCCCCACATTATTGAACCAAAGGATGTACTGAGTACATAGACCAGCCTTTATTTAGTCTAGTACTCTTCCAGTGCATTGGACATAGGGGTGTCAGTAGGGGGATTAAAAAGGGCAAGATGGTAGCTATGACTGTGTAACTGAAGCTCTTCCTGTTTTTTATGTGTGTTACAATGCCAGAAAAAAGAGGAGGGTTCAATTACACAGCTAGAGATGCCTCTTGACTGTTTTCACACCGCTTCCCCAAGATAATCTGGTTGGAATTCAGTACCCGTAATATAAAGGCTTGGGAAATGAAGAATCTCCACTTCCGTAACTACAATTAACTTCCAGGCTTTTCGTGACAGCCTTTCTCTGTGATGGGCCATTGGGATGTCAGAAAACAGCTGACAGTCATAGGAGCTATCAGGAGGAGGGAAAACTAATTCATCTTTTACCATTTTAATTAAATATTAGGAGACAAGGATGAAAGAGAAGTTTTAAAATGAATAAATAATTCCTAGGGACATTTGAATTTCTCTGTTTATTTGCTATTCTAAAACTCAAGAGTCTGTATACTACAGCACTTACCCAGTTTGCTCGAATTAAAAATATGATTGGTCTTGAAATACTTTCATTAGTTTCTCTGAAAGCAGTACAGCAACTCAGCATCCATTTATGAATGGATCTTTGCTAAGATTCAAAGTCTTGCTTTTTTCACATGAAAAGTATCTCCTTGGTTCCTTAATTCTGAGCAACAACAGCAATGTGATCAGGGAGGTCCCAACCAATGAACTGACAGCCATGTTTGTGGTCATCCAAGTGCTAGAGAAGGCCAGCATTTCCCTTTCCCTTTTCTTAATAATAATAAAAAACAACATGTAGAATGGCTGCAGCAAAACGAAGATAACTGAACTTTTACCTCCTTGCTCTCTTGTTTGCCCCCTTTTAATAGTCCATGTGGCCATGAGATTATAGAAAAACCAAAATGCTCACAGAAACAGAATGTCATAGCACACCCATTTTCACAGGGCCTCACTAGCACTTTCACGGAAGGCAGAGGAGTTGATTAAACCTCCCCTTTGTTTAGATGACACAACTGACCATAGGCTAAAAAGTAACCTCCTCAAGAGTATTTGATTGTCAGTGGGCTGGAGGAAAGGGTTTACATGTTATCTTATCACCCTATTCTCCATGACTCTGTTAATTTTTTACACAAATGCCCTGTGTGTGTGTGTGCGTGTGTGCGTGTGTGTGTGTGTGTATATATATATATATACGGTATATATATATATATATGCAGCCAAAGAAATTAAATTTTTACGATCTGAGAAGGGAAAGAACATTTTACTGTGGTCAGCCCAGTTCTGATTATCTGAAATGTGACCTGTTTATTCCATAGATCTCTAACTTGAATTACTTCAATTCCTTACCTTCTCATTAAAAATGTTAGAAAAGAGTGACAGTAATATAAGAATTTTATCCATTCCTTGACAGAAGCTGCTTGCAGTAAGACACAAAATAGTTCCATTTAGCTGAATAGTTCAGCAAAGGGTGCCCTTTTCCTTTGATTTTCAGAACTTCTTGGCCTTTTTAACATCTACAGAGCTGAAAGCTCATCTGTTAATTAATACAAAGGGAATTCAGGCAATATATTCTGCCAGTGAGCTAGACCAAAAAGTACTATTTCTCTTGTCCACGAGACTACTGGCATGTCACCCAGTCATCTGCTTTTGAAGTTCTGTCATGGATCATAAAACCAAGAATGTAGGCCAGCCTTCCCCACTATATTAACCTCCATTTGGCCAGACATCAATTTTTATATGTCTTAGCCAGCACATTCAGGAAATCCTGATACTGGTCATTGCTACCGATAGTAGCTGGTAGATTGCATTTACCATGTATACCTCATGTATTATTTAATCTTTGAGCACGATAAAATTTACTAGATGAACAATTGATTTGACCCTGGATAAGAGGATTCTTTATGCTTTGTCTGCAGATCTTGTGGCTTACAAGATGGATGCAGTTAACCAGTTTTGTACTGAAAGGCCTGGGCCTTTCTGTTCTTCCCCCAAGTCAGTCCTGTTGTTTCTTGGGCAGTAACCAAGAGGGGAGGTTTAGTAAGTCCCATGTGGGCTGTCATGCATGGCTGGTGCACTGTTCCATTTTTCAGCTTCAACAGTCACAAGTTGTATCTTTGAAATAGCTTAATTTTTTGCATATTTACTTGTGAGTAAATTTTATTTAACTTTGAGGGACCTCTAAGTAAATTACTGCTTGTATTTTACACAATTTGTATGAACAAAACCACCTTTGTTAATTAAAAAAAGCCAAAAACAAAGGGGAAGTTTCACTTCTATATTACATTTTCAATTCCCTTTTGCCATTGTTTTAACCTCCTTTGTTGCTTAATTTTTATTTTCAGATTACCTTTCTCTAATATGAAGAGCTATTTTTCATACAAGCCTCTATCTTCTATTTTTTTAACTTATGTTTTTGCTTATTTAGGATTAAAATGAGGTGTATCATGAATGAACAAAACTTGTCCTAAAGAGATTTCCAAATAAGTATTATTCACTCAATTTACTTGTTGAAATGTTTTGTTTTGTACATCATTATTTTGCTAAGTGAATTATAGTCTCACAGATCTTTGGTTCCCTATCATTCGTACATGTGTTCAGATATAATGTATTTGTGATAAAAGACAGCCATGATGACTAGCCATGATGTTAAATACCTTCAAATTGGGATTGCTAATCTTTCTTTCCCTTGCTAGCTCATTTTTGCTATATTGTGCAGTTTCCAAATTGTATAGGTTTTGTGTGTGGAATCTATAATTCCAGGCCTTTTCCTATTTTAATCAAATCATAGTTCCATATTAACACATCTACAGCCTAAAAAAATATAATTCAGCTCACCTTCTCCATCTAGAATTCAGTATTTGCAGCACTGATGTAATGGTACTGGTGGCAATGTTGATTTGAATACAAGCTTTGAGTGAGTCTAAAATTATAGGGGTACCAGG
The DNA here is from genome assembly GCA_032468235.1 of Pseudoxyrhopus heterurus. Taxonomy (NCBI): domain Eukaryota; kingdom Metazoa; phylum Chordata; class Lepidosauria; order Squamata; genus Pseudoxyrhopus; species Pseudoxyrhopus heterurus. The sequence goes on along the minus strand of JANHJO010008258.1, from coordinate 36,913 downwards.
TTTCAAAAATCCAAACAATTACAAAAAAGACAGCATCAAAGACAAAGAAAAGTCTACCTCTTGACCCTGTAATAATTGTCTGGATTTTTACAGCCTGTATCTGATACTTCCACTGTAGTGATGAAATCCAGGCCTAAGATATTACTAACACCTATGCTTACATGTATGGCTGCTGCTGTTGTTGAAAGCAAGAGTATGGATCATCTAGCTTTGTATTTTGAATAAGTTAGTTATAAAGATAATAGATTTAATTGCTTATTTCCCCCCCCATCCCTCAAACTAGTACCGAAGGTATCTTTCTTTTTGTTTGATAATTTCTGCAAGAAAGACATTAAACTCAGTTGCCCCTGGAAAATACTCAGTACATTGGTATATATGGGCTAATAACCTATCCACCTCCTGATCTCTCTCTTATATATCATTTAACATCCTCCTTTTTTTCCAATACTAAAAAAGTAAGAAAGTTAAGAACTCTCAACCTTTACCTTTCTTCAGAATGTGTAATAAATAAATGCCATATGACCATGTTCTCACATGGCTTAGTAACGGCAAATGGCTTTGGGCTAAAATTTTAAAATTCCCATAATGCTACAATTGAGGCATTCTGGACAATTCAAAATGGCAGGTCAAAAGGCAGTTGTAGGATAGGCCTCAATAATATTTGAGGCTTTGAAATTCAGACAAATGCCCCAAAGTGCCAGGAACTGAATCCTAAAGCTAACCCTGTGAGTTTTCCTACTCTCTTTCTCAGTTATCTCACATTAAGCACGGCAGGCAGATTCATCTCCTAAATTTCTTTCTACTAAGAACTGCTAGTGGGAGGAGAGAGTAGGAAAAAGCAATAGAAATGCTTAGGGCAGGAAACAGTGGCAATGAGTGGAGCTCTGTAAGAATAAAAGAAATGCACACAAAATCAGACAGTTGTCCATTCGGCTGTGCCCTGCAAACAGTCCCAGGCTGTTAGACAAGGGCTACCTACAGATGCTAATGGTTCATGTGTGCTGAACCTAATATTAGGTATGCGGAACAATTGTTCTACCACAAAGGGCTACATCCTTTCTCTGATAGCTTCCCCATTCTGTTTTTCAAAAAAACAAACAAAGGTTGATTTAAGAAAATAATCTACTGTATGGATTCTAAGAAACAGGAATATAGAAGCATGGACCACGAACAAAGATTTGAAAGCCCACACTACAATGAAGATTTAGGCTCCATGTCTCTCCCACTCCTCTGCAATTTGAATGTGTGTGCAAGTGTATGTTAAATACAGCTGAAAAAAAAAATAGTGACCTTTAATAAAGGATTGTATCCGGAGACCATTTTCCCAGACACAGAGTGACCTTTCAAACCAGACTGGGGTGAGGGGTCTGTGTACGCAGAGTTTGGACTTTCAAATGGGCAGTTCCTGCTGGGCTGCTCTGTTTGCCAGGCGAGGTTTCCTTTTTCTTTTTATATGATTATTGAGTCACAAGGGAGCATTCTGTATGCAAAGCAGGCCTTGCTGCTCGCCCTGAACCTTTGCAAATCAATTTGTCTGTGAAGAAGAATGCAAGCGAGTCCACTGGAGTGAAAGATGGCCAGGGAGTGGGACAAAACTATACCTTTCTTTGTGACATCTTGGACTGGAACGCTCCCGTTGTTAATGCAAAAGGGGCCATTTGCACTGATTGTTATATGTGCTATCATCTACCCTTGGGTTTTTTTTTTTTTTTTGACGAGGACATTCACCAGTGCTGTAGAAAATATGGAATTAAAGCCTGATTGCAGAGCTTCTGCAGAACTATAGTGATTCTAAATTTATCTTTACCAACTGAATTCAAACATAAGAAATTAACGCTGTCATGTTTCAGGCAGCATGCAGTTTTTGATATGCCTCTTTAAAGCATGCCCCAGATATGATCGCAGTATTTTATGTAACAGCCATGAAAGTTAGGTTAATCTCATTTTCTCCATACGAGTAAGGAGACTGCTATAGGATCCTTATAGCGAATTTAGTATTTGAATGGAAAACTTCATGTTAGGTGAAAAAGGACCTAAAGCTTCGTTACATTCATGTAATCTTGATCAAACTAAGTCCCCAACTATGAGTGGTTTGCTATATGTGTACATAGTCTGTACACTGATACTGAATCTGTGTATTGTGTGGGATGAGAGGAATTGAGGCTTGAGTGAGATCAGAAATATGGAAACATATAATAGAGATGGCAGAAAGGGACCTAGTGGTCCCATTGATGTTTTTTTTTTAAATTGTCAGATGATGGGCATGTGTTTGTCCCAAGAATGTTTAAATTTAGTTACTGATGATTGACCCATTTCCACTGCTGGAAGTTGGTTCCAAGCTTCAACTACTCTTTCTGTGAAGTAATACTTTCTAACATTATTTTTGAGCTTCACTTCTATCAGTTTGAGCTTATGACCCTGTGTTCTTGATTTTTTCTTAATATTGAAAATATTGCCTTTTAGAACCGTATTCATTCCCTTAATACAAGAGTCACATGTGGCTATCCCAAAGTTGATTTTTCCAAAAAGCAAATCGACTTTCATGTTTTTTTCCTTTGAAGACATTTTGCTTCTCATCCAAGAAGCTTCTTCAGAACTGAAAAGTCCAGTTGGGTTTTGGAAAAAGCACCTTTGGAACAACCATAATCTGAATGATTGAGGATCTCCATAGTCACATATGGCTAGTTATATATTCCTGCTCCCTTCATACCACTCAGTTTTTACATTTGGAGAAAGCTTGTCCTATTCATCACTTAGATTACCCTTCCCCAGTTTGGAAATCTCTAGATATATTGGACTTCTATTCAACTCCTTACAACTCATCCTCTTTGTGGGGTGAGGTTTGGCATATTTAGAATAGTGGCAGAAGCAGAAATCAGCATTAATATTCCACCTAACACTAGACAGCTAGAACAATTCCTCAAAGTGAGACTATATCGGGGAATTAATATATTTCAGAGATATTCAGAACAGCAACCTGATTCTGGACATAGGTGGTTAGTCAGTGCCTTTATCTGTATGTATCTAAACATATGGATGGCATGGAAGAAAAAAATAAAACAATGTATTTTAATTCTGTGTTGGGGAAAAAAGTATTTTACAGTGCTGTACAATATATGATATAGCAATATTTTGTTTTAAATACTGCCAGTTGCCATGATAATGTTGGAAAAGACAGGATTTCTTTTCTTTTCTTTTAAAACTCAGGATAAATAAATGGAGATAAGAACAGATACAGCCTAAGAATAATTTCAAGGAATCTGCTTTTGTGTGGTAAGGCCCCTTTTCAACACTAAACCATCTCATTTACATGAATAAAATGGTGCTTTTCCATTGTTACAGTAGCCAAACCTTGAATTAAGTGTTGGGGCTCATTCTAAACCAGCACTGTAGGGGGCATAGAGCCAGCTGTATATTTATGGCCGGGGCGGAGAAGAAACAGCCCAGCTTTTCTTTGTATTGGAAAGACATGTAATCACGATGCAAAACATTAACATACATAAACACCCCCCCCACCTTTTGTTAAGGGGCAACAGTATTGATCTCTGATAGGTAGACACAGCATTAATTACCATCTCTTCCCCCATCCCTGTTCCAATGCCAGGGGAAGATCTGATCAATACGATCATTTTGGTTCCCTCAATTTTAGATTCTCTCACAATCAGACCTTCCAAAATGCATAGCTGTGTCCTGTTTGTCTTGGAAAGTGAAATAGATTAATTCTGACTTGAGCAATTAATCTTTTGAAATAAAAGGGAACAGAACTCAAGCTGATGGACTGAAGTTACTCCATATATAAGTTGCCATATAAGGCCACAGGAATCTTTGCCTAGAAGAGTGAACCTATTCAAGTGCAATTATTTCCTGAAGAAGAATTTTATGTGTCCAACATCTTGTCTCATATGGATCATCTTGTTGTGCCCACAATCAACATTCCTAAGGTCAGAGTCCAGCTATATCCTACTACGCATTGAGAATTCTAGTATTTCAGTTATAAGAACCTGAAGGGCATCAAGTGGAAGATTGTGGCTGTATATGAATGAATTATAAAATTATGGAATCATAAGGTTGGAAAAGACCTTGGAGGTCTTGTAGTCCATCCCCATGCCCAGTGCAGGATTTTTCATACCATTCTGTACCAATGACTATCCAGTTTTTTTTCTTGAAAGTGTCTAGAGATGGAGCACCTACAACCTCAGGAGGCAGGCTGTTCCACAACTGAATAGTTGTTGCAATCAGGAAATTCCTTCTTAGTTCAAGTTTGGATCACTCATTATAAAGTTTCCACCCATTATTCTTGCCTTATCCTTAAGTGCTAGAGAGAATAAATCTACCCCATCTTATGGTATTCAGAGCCATATTAATTTTCCACTCCAATGAAAATGCCATTCCTCTACCCAACTGAACAACAAGAAGAACAAAGGAACTCTATTTCTATATGGCTGCATATCAGAGGATGGGCCAATTTTCATGATTCTGCTAGTTAGTCAGAAGGAGAGTATGGTTATCTGTTGTGAAGCAGGGACTAAGTAATGGCCATGTTAGCTGAAGTTCATCGGAAGTTAATAAATTCAAATTAAAAATACAGTTAATAAAGGAATAATAAAAATAAATTATAACTCCACAAATATATGTACAGTACCAAGGTATGGAAAGTTCATATAGATTCAGAAGAAGAAGTGAACACTAGTTGAGATATCATAATTCCTGTAATTATAGGTTTTATAACCAACATACTGTATACAGTACTCAACATGACTTTATGTTTTGGGTAACATGGGAAGAAATATTGGAAATATTAAAAACTACCCAAAAGGTAGCAAACTACCTTTGCTAGTTGACTAAAGCAATTTTAAACCAATTAGGCCATTTGATAGAATTTAAATTCTGCAAATTAAACTAAAATGTTTATTATCAGGACGTCAATTCTTTTCTGTAGTCCTCTTAAGAGATCAATAAACAATTTCACAAATTTTCTAAGTATAAAGATATATAGTCTCCTTGCATGTAATTAGGATAAAGTCTGACTTTACAAAATTTGCTGATTTTGGAGCTGTGGAAGCTTTGTTTTCCTGTAAAGTGTTGGAAGCAGAATTTCAATACTAATTTAACACAACACTTAAGTTGCTTTTGTTGTAGTAGTAGGTAAATCAACAGACAAAATTCTGTAGACTGCAATCTTTCTTTTCTATCCCTGTTTTCCTAATGAAAACCAAGTTGCTATGTTCTCCATTTGAAATCACATATTGATATTTATGTACGCGTGTATATATGGGACAACAAAGTATTTTCGATCTAAAATGGCAGCACATTTGTATCATGGCTACAACTGGCTTGAAAAGAGATGAATAGACTTTATATGATCTCAGTAAGCTTGGCTCTTCTAAAACCTTGTGGAACCTACTTTGTTACTGTCAGGGATAGAACTGGAAGATGTTTAGGGTGACAGCTCTCATTTATAGGAACTTAAATCTCCCAGGATTTTTTTCCCCTGATAACACAATCTGTTTACTTAGTGAGCTCAGTTCTACTGGGTTTGGTCCCTTTGTGAATATATGTCAAATGAAGAGTCTTCTTTAGTTTTCTTTCCTTTTTGGAGTAATTACTCTTAGGTTGAAGCTTGAACAAAGAACAGTTGAGTAGAACTGTCCTTCCCATATGTGTCTGTCTGAAAACTAGTTTATACTGAATGACTGGATGGCACAGATGCCACATTGTCACTTATCAAAATAGCAGAGAAGCTGTTGAAGTATTTTGAATGAATAATACTGTCCATTTCAAAATGCAGTGCACTGTATGTGTGTGGCAGAATGAGAAGCTGGAAAGAACCATAGAATTCTCAAGCACAAATGTTAGAAAAATTACAAATATAGGCCTGGGTATAATTTTCTGGAATTCTTCCACAACATTTTTAAAAAAAATCAGAAGAGGAGAAGATATAGATTGAACCAGTTTTTTTTTTTGCTACATTAGATTTAATTTTGAGGGATTTGTTTCAGGAGAGGAAGTTCTCTTCCTCATTTTGATTTGTCTGACACATAAAATAATATGGTATTTATCAGTTATCTGTATCTTTTGCTTAGCTGCAGTTGCACAACATGAATTAAATTTGCAGGAATGTGCCCCAATCTACATGTATTAATTAAGGCTTGACTACTTCTTGTTGGGATAGTGCCTCCCATAAGTGATCATTCAGTGTGTAGAGGACTAACAAGTAAGGTTTTGCCCGACTACAATTAATTAATTTACATTTTGTACAAGTGTGCAAGTGTAAGAATTGATGCTGTTTTGTGGCAAAGGGTGATCATACAAAATAATGATTTATCTTCTGCTCATTTCCTTTCCATTTTGCTAATTGATAAAAATAAACTACTAACACTTCTATTTCTGAAAGCATTCTTAATTTACAGCATTTTTGTACAACTGCCTAAACCTTTGCACAATACTGTAGATATAAAGGATTATCTTGTTCTTAGCCTGAAAGTCAATCAGGGAGAACTAAGTCACAACTTGGTTCCAGATCTGAAATAAACATTTCTGATCACAAAAGCTTCAGGTTTCACATGCATTGCAGGGTCTCTGTTTAAGTTAACACTATTCCCAACATGCAATGTTTTATGTCTGCATTTTGAGCATCTCTGAAACTCAAAATAAGGTAAATCAAGCCAGGGTATCTCTGAATGAGTCCATGCTTAGTCTTCTTCCCATGAAACAGAACATTTCTTCTGTAACTCTGCAGGACATACAGTAGAATCCTTCTAATAAAAATAACAGAATTTAATAGAATAACAGAGTTAGAGGGGACCTTGGAGGTCTTCTAATCCAACCCCCTGCTCCAGCAGGAAACCCTATACAATTTCAGACAAATGGTTGTCCAATGTCTTCTTTAAAAACTCTAGTG
>JANHJO010008258.1:13366-26547 GCA_032468235.1 Pseudoxyrhopus heterurus | reverse complement strand
GTAGTCCAAATGTTAAATTCATGAATCATGTATTTTGCAGTATACATATGTATTAAATGTTATAGCCAGCAATCTTTATCTTCTCCAGAAAGAAAACAAATATTGCATTTTCCTTCTCTGGTTCCATATAGTGGTCAGAAGTTGATGTTCAGCAAGCATGAAATTTCCAAACCACATTTGCTTGCAATGTGCAAAAAAAAAAAAAAATCCAGGAAGAGGCATTTAAGGAAAAAAGTCATGAGGGACAAGTCACAAGGACTGGACTCTTTTTCCATTCATTGGTTTTTCTCTAAATAGTTTGTTTCAATTTGTACAAAACAAACAAACAAACCCTAACATGAAAGGTGTTTTCTTTTATTCAGAACATGTAAGATAACTTTAATTAAAACATAGTGTTGGCTGCGTAGCATAAAAATGAGAGAACTTCGCAATTATGAGAGTTAATTTGCTTTTTGTATTTTAACTAGATCAACTTTTAAGAACCAGGTGCAAAATACTGAGATCAGTCAGAGCCAAGTACAAAGGACTGTAACTAGAAATAAAACAAACTTTTGGATAAAAAATACTTTTGAGAATCAGAATCAAAGTTAGCTTTTTCAAATAAAAATTTTACTTAATTATCTCATCCCTTCGTTTTATTTGTTTCAAATAATTTTATTAAGAATTTTACATATAAAAGATAGAAGTTGATACAAACTACAAAAATACAAAGTAGTACCAAAAAAAGGAAGAGGAGGAGGAGGAGGAGAAGGAAGGGGGGGGGCGTGAAAACCGGAAAAGGGAAAAAAGGAAAGAGAAGGAAAAAGGAAGTAACTTCTCTTTTCATCCCAGCAGGTAAAAAAATTTTAATAGCTTATCACCACTTCTAAATGAAACATAATCTCTCTGTTCCCATAGCTCATCTCTTAGATAAGGAAAACAAAATTCAAATGCTCCATCAAGGATTTCTGCTCCATTTTCCTTAGCGTCCAGCCTCCAAGTTCTCCTTATTAAAAAAAAAAAGCCTCTGAAAGCAAACAAAACAAATACTTTCTCATGAGAAAGTATCTTCTAAATAATTTAAAATTATAATTCCAAATACCTTTGGCCCTTTGCATTACTAATTTTCCATACTCATATATTAAGTACACTTTTGGTGCACAATCCAAAATATTATTTTTAAAACCTTCAAAATCAAATTATATGTGTTCTTTTAAGGAAAGAGAAACTTACCTGTTGAATACAGTAGAATCCTGCAAGTGCAATATGCAAAGTATTTAAAAAAAAATCCCAAAATGGGATCAAGATGCAAATCTCTATGGCACCTTTTTTTCTTTGTGTAACTTTCAAGTTGAGCCTGGTCCACAAACCAATGCCTTATAAGGGGAGAGAGTTTCTTCCTCTGTTATTTGAACTGCCACTAGTTTAGTTTATTGTCATTACACCTCATACAATGAAATCAAATGCCATCTTCAGTGGACATTATAACTATACAAATAAAATACAAACACATATCCTTCGCATTTTATACAATTGAATTGAAAACCTCTGATATTGCATTAATATTGCACTATACAGTAGAATTCAATATAGTTACTGCTCTGGGATAGAAGCTGTTTCTCAGCCTATTTGTCCTTGTTTTTATTATCCTATACTGCCTGCCAGATGGTAATAGTTAAAAAAAATGGATGAGATGGATCTTTAAGGATGTTTTGAACTTTCTTAAGGCAGCGGGAGCTATAAAGCTCTTCCAAAGAGGCAGAGGGAAACCAATGATCCTCTGGGCAATGATGTTAACCCTCTGGAGTGCTGTCCTATCTGCTACTGTGCAATTGGCAAGCTATACACAGGTGCAGTAAGTTAAAATACTCTCTATGGTGCAGCCGTAGAAGGTCACCAGCAGTTTTTCATTCAGTTGTTTCCTGAGAAGTCTGAGGTAGTATAATCTCTGGTGGACCGTTTTGACCAGTGCTGCAATGTGAGCACCCCAGGTCAGGTCCTCTTTTATGATAACACCCAGAAACTTAAAACTGGCCACTTGATCCACTTGGTCTCCATTGATAAGCAAGGGCTGGATGTCTGATCTATTCCTTCTATAGTCCACTATAAGTTCCTTGGTCTTATTGGTGTTAAAGACCAAGTTATTGTCTCCATACCACGAAAGCAACCGGTCCACCTCATCTCGATAGGCAGACTCATCTCCCCCGGAGATGAGTCCCACCACTGTTTTATCATCTGCAAATTTAGTAAAAGTATTACTAGCATGAGTGGGAATGCAGTCATGCACATAAAGAGTATAGAGTAAGGGACTCAACATGCAACTCTGTGGTATACCAGTGTAATGTCCCCTGGAGTGGGTACCTGGGACTCACCAGATGAAATCTTTCATAGATAGGACTCATAACATTCCTCTCCTGCTTATCCTGATGTATCTAGGGAGAGGGGTCCCTCAAATAATCTGATTCCTGCTGGCACAGTGGTTAAAGTGCAGTATTGCAGGCAATCTCTGTCTCAAGATTGATTCAGCCTTCCATCCTCCCAAGATCAGTAAAATGAAGATTCAGCTTGTTGGGGGCAATATGCAAATAATGTTTACATTGTAAACTGCCCAGAGAATGCAGTAAAGAGCTTTGGGGTAGCATATAAGCCTAAAGACTTTTGCTATTGCTATCTCAAGCCATATAGCGCTTTATAGCTCATAACGAGCATCTTGAATTGAATCATTTGCATAGTTTTGCCTTATGCATTAGCTGTGCCTAAAATGGACTTTATTTGATGTTCACCTTCATCCCATTATTAATTAATTAATTAGATTTATTGCAGCTTCTCTACCATTTTAATTTCTTAGCAGCATACAAGTAAAAAATTACAAACATAAACACTACTGGAATAACTGCTATTGATAAGGGTATGTTGAGAAAGTTCCTTTTTGTAAGAGAAATAGAAAAGGGCATAGACTCAAGAGATATGCAAGTTATGTATTTAGTCATAAATATTTAACTACAATCTTATATTTGATTGGAGATTGTAAAAAGAGGAGTCTTGGTGCTAGTATTAATTATCTTCCCTCCTCACCTGCTATTCCCTCTCCCACCTTCCTTAAAAGAATGAATTATTAGGATAGCTGTGTGAGTTGGGGGTTGGGGACTACCTTCCATGGCTTTGTTGGTTACTCCAGTGGCAAAAAGCAGGCCCAGTGGCATTGGCATTTCGTGCTGACAACACTGTAAAAAGTTTAAATCTGCAACGGCTTTGAGAAGCCAAAGAGAAGAGAGGAGATGGGAAGTCTAAAAAGGTTAGCCTGAAATGCACTTTACTGTTATTTAGGAGAACAAATGAGTTAAGGAAAAATTTCAAATACCAGAATACCCTACAGGGAGGAGATATAACTATTAAAGGGCTGTTACAGCAGCAATAAATGGAGGAACAATAAAAATAAATTGATGAAGTAAATGTCAGCTCTGGTCCCTTGAGCTGCACCCCCATGCCTTTGTCCAAAAGTAGAACCTCTCCAATTACAGAAGGTTGGGATCAGCCTTCAATGACAGCATGACAAGGACAGCACATGGAACACTGACAGAAAGAATACAATTATTTGCAGCCTTGAAAAACTGTATCCTACTAGAATGTATGGGGGGAAATCAATTAATGGCACACAGCTTCCACTTCTGTCTAATAATTTGATAAAAGGGGAGCCAGAATAAAATAACAACAACATGTATGTGATCTTTCCTTTGCTTCTGGAAAGGCAACAGGAGGTGGGAGGAGGGTGAGCACATAGAATGTATGACCCACAAGTCAAAGTCAGTGTTACGTTGCGGGTTAACACTGGTATAGTTTTAGAATGTATGCAATTTTCATTATTCTTATTATCTTAAAGAAACCTAGGCGGGCTTTTAAAAAAGGGTATTTAAATGAAAATCACCTTTCTTCTTCTTTTTGGCTGAGATCCATAGCAAAAGAGAGATTTCTTTGTTAAGCAAGCAGAAAGGAGAATAGTGAAGGCCTCTCTGTTTTATGAAAGGGAGAAGGTAGAAGTTGGTGGTAAACAGGGTAGAGGTGGAAGACGATTTATCTTGTGCAATTTACAACAGGTGCTAAACATTACGAAAAGCAGAGCTATTAAGCAATCAAATTAGGCTATAATTAACAGAAGAAAACCATACAAGAATTCTAATTAACTCATATCAGAACATGGCCATGGTCACCTCCAATAGCCCCACTTAAAGCTAAAAACTGGGGGGAAAAACAAATGGGGAAAAATATAACCCTAGCATAATGCTTTTTAAGTGGGTAAGAAATTGCAGCTATTGATGCTTTCATTTTAGATGTTGATTAAATGTTCTATTCTGTGGCATAGAATCTTTTATTTGCAAATACACTGTTTCTATGGGTTGTTGATTGCTTGCATAAGGCTGAGATCCAGGAATCACTTAAGCACATTGAACATTTTCTCTCTATATATATTTCCCATTTCATAATATCCTGTAAGCATGCCTCAGTGTGGTTCCCTTCTAATACTTAAATTTCCACTCAGTATGAGAAAGTCTGCCTTAAAATGTAATAATAATAATGACTCGATAGGTGGATAAAAATGCCAAATCCAGTCTAAACATCTGTGCAACCAACCATATTAATAATATGCAGAATTACCAGTAGTCAGACAAAGACTGCCAACATTGAAAGCAATGGCTTACAATAGACATTTAAAAAGGGAACTGAAAACTTCCATCTGGCAGTTCTCTGCTATGAGGATATTGCTAAATATTAATAGTGACTGGCTATCCGCACCTGCCAAAGTTGGGCACCCAGGTTAACCACTCTAGGACCTCATGGAATAGGAGTTCCTGTCTCTAGATATCTTAACACCTTTGTTATAACTCTTAAAGCTGCATAGTGATGATGCATCTTTTCGCATTATTAAATTATATTGTTATATAATAAATATCTTTGTAATCTCTATCTAGTTTGCAGTTAAAAAAATGAAGATATTAAGGTTAATATTTATTATGCAATTAGAAAAGCCACGTGTTAATTCAACAAAGTAAAATAATAACTATGAATGCTAAAAACACTTGCAAGAATTTAGTTCATCTTCTGTGGTTTTGTCAGCTCTGAATTGTGATACAAATACTGTGATTTCTCTAACATTTTTAAAGTGAAATTTCTTTTAGATGATATAAAAAAAATGAAACAGTATTGCTTTAAAATATTGCATGCCAACTCATGTGTAATTAAGTGATATCAAACTATCTTTATTCTCACAGTGTTTTAGCTGCAAGAAACAGCTGACATTATCACAGTGACAGTTATAATAACTAAAGATTGAGATTACATATTTAATTTTGGCTTTCCCTAAACTAGAATTCTTCAGGTGTAATGGGACCACAACTCCTGGTATTTATAAACTAACATGTTCCTAAAAGTAGCCATCTTTGAAAATCCGAAGGTTGTTTTTCTTAATTATTTTGACTAACCCCTTTATCAAGTACTACTGTCTTAAACATTTTTATTATGTGTTAATCATTTTCATATTGACAATTTTCTTGGAAGCATGCAAGACAAGACAATAGAACACAAATATTTTAAGTAAGTAAATAAAATTAACTAGACAATTATTGCTTTCAGCCTCTTTAGACTGCAAACTCAGAACACAATACAACAGGAAATCAAATACAAGCTAAAATATTTTGTAGTTTTTCCCTCCCACCTCCCCTAAGTATATTAAATAACATAGCTGAAGCTTATACAATTTGAATTAGCAGCTGGATAGCAATTGAATTCCACGGCTCAAGCCTGTGGTAGAATTAAAAATATTTTACTACCGGTTCTGTGGGCATGCGCTTCACTGTCTGTTTCTGTTGTTCCCCTCTGGGAGGAGGTTTCGAAGTATTGGACTACAGATTCTGCAACAGCTTTGTTCCCTATGCCATCCGTCTGGTAAACTTCCAAGATTCTTTTTTCTCGCCATGTACATGTATACATCCAAACTAGACTGTCTTGTTTCTCCGTGTCATATAATATATGTGGGTATATGAATAATTTTGTATTTATTTATTTTGTCATGTTTATGTAGTGTATATTGGAAGTGGTGACCCTTTGAGAATTGTATGCAATGAAATTTCATTTTAATGTATGCCGATTAGTGTACATTCAAAGTGACAAAGTTATTGTTGTTCTGTTCTGTTCTGTTCTATTCTGTTGACAAGTGGCTATCCAGTCTCTTCTTAAAAACCTTCAGTGATGAAGCACCCACAACTTCTGAAGGCAAGCTATTCCATTGAATCAAAGTCGACTGATCAAAGTCAATCTTACTTTTTTTAACCCTTGTCTTCTGCAACACCACTCTATTATTAAGTAAGAGACCATAATGGACCTACATTTGAATTCTTCTTCCACATCTAGAAGCACTTTTAATTGTTAACTAATTAGCTTCAAAGAAAGCGAATTAGTCAACAGTTGCTCCGAACTTTCAAGAGCTGAGCATTTAATAATACTGTCATCTTCTTACTCCAAGAGGATTTATTGTTTCTACAAGATTAATTGTAAATCCAATGGAAAATAATATAAAGTCTGAGGTCTGAAGTTCCAGTGAGATAATTATTGTGAATAATTATTAGCAGAGGGCTATTCCGACAATTCTGTATTTTAATTGGCAGTTTCTAATTCTTTATAAATACCCCTCTAAATTTTTTTTTAGAAAAGACTATCTGTATTTCATTAATCTGTTAAATGCTTTCAGGCAAATCTACAAATCTTTACAGCTAAATAGATCATTTTCATCAATAACTACCTTGAATGTTATTGCTATAAATATTGAAGGCTAAGAACAGTCTGGATTAAACTAATTTTAAGTAAACTAATTTTAGGTTATAGTATAAAATTCTGTACTACACTAGTCTAGTTTGCTGATACCATATGCCTCCCAGTGCCTTGTTAGAGCCCACAGGGTTGGCCTCCTTCAGGTCCCGTCAGTGAAACAGTGTCAGCTGGCAGGCCCGCAGGGGAGAGCCTTCTCTGTGGCACCAACTCTATGGAACCAACTCCCCCCTGGGATTCGGATCATTCCCGACCTGCTAACTTTCCGCCGGGCAGTGAAGACCTGGCTATTCCAGCAGGCGTGGGGTGGCAATATCTAAGGGAGGGGCTAGTTTTAAGAGCTACATGGGTTAAGACAGCAGTGAGTTTTTAAAATTTTTAAAATGTTAGGTTTTTAATTATTTATTTAAATGTATTTTTATATTGTTTTATATTGTAAATTTTATGACTGTTTTATCGTGATTGTTTGTTGTGAGCCACCCGGAGTCCTCCGGGAATGGGGCGGCATAGAAGTTCCAACAAATAAATAAATATTGATACATGTTATGATATAAGCAAACATACACCTAAGGATTTAAAAAAAATTATTAGGTTTCACTACAAGTAAATTTGGACATTTTACTACAGAAAAGAAAAAGGGGTCAAACTGGAAGAGATTGTTTTAAATGCCAGTAATTTTTTCTTAAATGTTTGAAAGCCCATTCCTTTTTCAAGGGCACTATGCTTATCAGCTAAACCATTTTGTCCTTTAATAGAAATATTTTAGCTGGTAAGCATAGTGCCCTTGAAAAAGATTTTTTTTTTTTCAAAATACATGGGATTTCAGACAATAGTTTTTTTCCTTACTAATACTTGAAACATTCTTTTCCTTTGATTTGGCATTTCACTCTAGCCAGTCTTAGCAGTGGAATGCACCTAACATCAAATAAAGTCCACTAGCAAACATCTTTCCCCACTTAAAAATATAAAATAAAAATTGTCTGGGGGAAAAAGGTACACCACTGAAAGTAGCAAGCAAACCACAAGTAGATATGTTAAAAAAGAACTTATATCAGAGGAAATTACAGTTTAAAACTTGCAGCAGAGAAATTTGTCAAAGAATAAAAAAGGGCCTTAGGCAATTTATGCTAGCAGATATGTAAATTAGGGTATGATATGTATGTAACCTCCATATATTACAAGACCTAGCAACCTGTGATAGCTATGAATTTTTCTTACCCTTTCAAAAAAATAATAATTGTTGAACAAACTTCTACTAATGTATTATATTTGTTCTGATAGTCTACCTAACATTACATGATATTGTGATTATAACATTCTTTGTTACTTAGATTTCTCTCATTTCAAAATTATCTGATAGCCATAAACAAAACTGTTTTTAAGCTGACATTCTCAGGATTCTCCCTACTGCATTAAATATCACAATTCATATTTACGTGATATGACTATCAATCCAGAATGTACTTGTACACTGCAGGTTAATAGGGAATGAGGAACATTTTTGTTCATGGCTTGAGAATGTAGGACAAACCTATTGTTTTTAAATCCAGATCAACAGAAATACTGGTTGGCAGAAATGGTTGTTTCTACCTTGTAATTAATTCTATTTCTTAAAGGATTGTATGGATTTCAGGAAGAATATATGGCAGCCAGGTTCCATGAAGTGAACAGCAGCACTGCCAGCAGGGTGCTGCAGTTGCCAAAATGCCAATGCAGCCCTAGGCTGCACCAACAGATGGATAGCATCAGCTAGTGATAGTACTACTCTATACTATACTAGTGAGGCCACATTTGGAATAATGTGTCCAGTTTTGGTTGCCACAGTACAAAAAAATATGCTGAAACCCTAGAAAGAGTGCAGAAAAGAGCAACAAAGATGATAAGGGTTCTGGAGGCTAAACTGTATGATAAACAGTTAAGGGAAATAGGTATGTCTAGCTCAGGGGTGTCAAACTTAATTTCATTGAGGGCCGCATCAGGGTTGTGTTTGACCTTGGGGAGCTGGGGTGAGCGTGGCCAGCATGATGTCACTTGTGTTGGGAGGTGCCTGTGGTGGCCCAAGTGCTCTGCTAGAGAAAACGGGCTCCTGAGCTCCGTTTTAGGCTGTGACGGCCTCCTGCAACTCTCTGCCAATGAAAATGGAGCTCAGGGTGGCCACGCATGGCCCTCAGGAGATCTGTTTTCGGCTGGAACGGCCTCCTGCAACCCTCTGCCAGTGAAAACAAAGTTTGGGAGGACCATGCACAATCCTCACAAGATCCGTTTTCTCTGGCAGAGGCACCACAGGCCAGTCCTTCGCTATTTCCAGGGCAGCCCTGAGGGCCAGATCTGAGCACCCTGTGGGCCAAATCCAGCCCCCGGGCCTTAAGTTTGACACCGCTGGTCTAGCTTAACAAAGAGAAGGCTTACAGGTGATATGATAGCTGTTTCCAGTACTTGAGGGGCAATGACAGAGATGATGGGGTTGACTTATTCTCCAAAGCAGTTGAGGGTGGGAAAAGAAGCAATGGCTGTCTACAGCATTCTAAAAAGTCTTCTCCAACACCAACCTTCAAAAGTGTCAATTCTTTTGTATACTGCTTCTTCAAAATTCAACATTCATTTCCCTATAATGACACAAGGAATACCATGACTTGCATGATTTTGTTTTCACACATAATGGCATTTTAAATCTTTTCCAAGGCCTTTATGGGTGGTCTACCAAGTGTTAGTCTCTGCTTTCTTTCTTGACTTGATTGTTCCTTTACTGTTGATGGTTGATTCTAAAAGGCAGACATTATCTACCATTTCAGTATCTTCATTGACAATTCTAAAACTGCTTGTTTCAAACTTCACAAAAAATTGTTACTATTATTGTTCATAGGATTGTATGGAAAATATAGAATCAAAATAGCTTTGGTGGATGGGCCCATGTAAATTCATTTGTACCACAAAAACTTCATGGTTGGACCCTGAAAAAAAAAAACAAGCAGAAGGATTTTAGATTTTTATCATCAGATAGAATTGTAGCTACTTGGAATGATTAGCTTTAAATGCATTCTGAGTAATTTTCTAGGCTTGCCTCATTCTGCCATTGGCTTGCTGCCAAGTTTGTGGATCAGCAGCCTTGAGTATGCTAGCTCCCAAGGTTTTTATTTTTTCTATTCACCTGACAGGCCAGCAATTTCCCATGAACCTGCCCACATCTTTCCCTAATGGTGTTCTTAAAGGGAAAACGTGAAGGCAGCAGTTTTCGTGTTGTCTCTTAAGCAATCTGTTCTCATGTTATCTTGGGGTGTTGGCCTACAGGCTCTCAAATCAAAAGCCATTGTAAATAGAAGACAGATAGAGTACTAATTACTTTATTAACACACCAGCAATTAAAAACTGCTACCTGGCTGCTTGCATTCCAAGTGTGGGGCAGAAATCCAAGAAAAAAAGAGACTGTAATCCATTTCTTAAAGACTCAGTAGTGTTTATCACACATATCCCTTTCAACTTTGAAGTCCAATTATCTAAGGAAGTTTTCTTGACTTAGAGTATCTGTGCAGGGTCAGAAGTTACTAGTAGTATTTAAACTTTGGTGGAACTCAGCCATTACTTTACAACTTTATGACTTGTCCTTTCGTCAATGACATACTGTTCTCTGAGCAATAAATAAGAGGCCTGATATCCTGGTACAGCAAGCCTTCAACCTGGGACTCACTCAGTTGTGCCTTTTTGCCCATCCACTGAGATTCAAGTCAATAGGCTTTGCAAAAGAAGAAGCACAAGCAAATAGGGATTTAGAGGCTGGCAGGAGAGCACAACAGCAAAGAAGGGTACCACATACATATTTCTACACTGATACACAAGTATGGGGAAAAAACAAGGATACTTTGAAATCCTAAGACAAGAGGACAAGTATTGCGTGAAAGACATCACAGAAACCTGATGGAAATATTTATGCAGCTTTGTAAGGCCAACATTGATTCAAAAGGAAGAGACTCAACAGAAAGGAGGAAGAGCTATGCTGTAGGTAAATAAAAAAAATATGAGAAATTCATGAATTGGAACATCTGAGTAACAGTACAAGGTGAGAGAAACAAAAATGATATCCTTGTGGGATTTGATTACATACTATCTGGACAAGCAGAAGATGCGGATGAGGTATGTGATAGTAACAATAGGAGATTTCAACTACCTTGACACCTGAGAAATCTAATTCTGCCAAGAGTCAGAGGCCCAACAAACTCTTGTCCATTCTGTTGATAACTTGTTAAAAAGGTGAAAGAAAAAATGGGGAGCTGCTGTAATGGACCTAAGTCTTTTCTTTTGGGACTGAAGAAGTGAAAGTCACTGGAACTTTTAGAGAAAGTGACATATAATCCCTGAGTTCATGATATTAAGAGGAAGAGGAAAAGAAAAGGGAAACCATCTGGATTTTGATGTTAATGAATTCAGACAGAAGATAAGTTAAAGCCAAAAAATTCTGAAGAACAGACGTGTTTATGAAGGATGGGAAATCCTATAAATTAAGTCAAAATCACAAATTATTTCCACTAGAAGGGAAAAAAAAGGAAAACAAACTAAAGAGACCAATGTGAACAAACCCAAAGTTTTCTTAAATACAGGAAAGAAAAAGAACATGTACAACAAGGGGAAGAAAGAGTATATAATCAAAGTAATACAAAATAGGATGAAACTAAGCTAATATAAAATAGATGCCAAAAACTGTAGAAATGGTGTCATCCTAAAGCACAAGTAAGCTGAGCCTCATGAGAAAGGTCCTAAATAACATTAAAGGGTTTATGGAGAATATATCGAAAACAAAAGGAAAAGGGGGCTGGAGGCTAAAATGTACCAAGAACGTTACAGGAACTGGGTACATCTAGTCTAATGAAAAGAAGGACTAGGAAGACCTTAACCAATGGAATAGCTTGTCTTCAGAAGTTGTGGGTGCTCCATCACCGAAGGCTTTCAAAAAGATACTGGACAATCATTTGTCCGAAATTATATAGGGTCTCCTGCTTGAGCAGGGGGTTGGACTAGAAGACTTTCAAGGTTCCTTCCAACTCTATTATTCTATGTTCTATGTTAGGTTATTGTATAAGGAGAAAGGGAAATATGTGAAAGAAGAAATATTTTATCACTGTCTTCTTTCAGAAGGGAAATGAAGCATTACTGTCCACTGTTTTGTAGAATGAGGAAGTTGCACTTCAGTATAAACAATAACAAGGTAAAAGATCCCTTAGTTACTTTCAATGAATTTAAGTCTCCAATGCCAGATGAATTATTTCTAATATATTGAAGGCCCTACAGGAAATAAGTTGTGGAACTGCTAAATGTAACTTTTAAAAACTCCTGGAAAACTGGTGAACTCCTAGAAGAATGGAAGGGAGCAGACACGTCCCTTGCTTCAGAAAAGGAAGAAGGACGACTAGTAAATTACAGACCTGTCAGCTTGATGTTTATACTGAACAAGGTCTTCAAGCAAATTATTAAACAGTGTCTTTGGAGCTGTGGAATAGGGATGCAACAATTAACAAGAGCTAGCATGGGTTTGCCACAAATCATGCCAGACATTATCTCTTCTTTGACAGACTTACTAGTTTAATAGACCGGGAGAATGCCATGATATACTGTATCCTGACCTCGGGAAAGCACTCAACACATTTTATCATGATATCCTCAATAAAATTGTTAGATAAAGGCTTGATGATTTGATCAGTAGATGGATTCATAATTGACTGAATGATTGTACCTAGCGAGTATTCACAGATGGCTCCATATCAGCTTAGAGATTACTATCTAGTGGAATGGCACAAGGCTCTGTCCTGAGCTCATGCAATTCAATATTATTATGTATGACCTGGCTGAAGGTGCTGAGGGCATGATGATCAACTCTTCAGATGACCCAAAACTGGGAAGAATGGATGACTAACATAATTTAGAAGAGAAAGAGAAGATTAAAAAAAAAATCTAGATAGACTTGAACAGTGGCCCAAATAAACAGGATGACATTTAACACTAAGAATGTAGATTCCTAAATTTACATTCAGGAGAAAAATGCACAAGTACAGTATAGGATGTGGGAAACCCAGCTTGGTAATAGTATATGAGAAAAAAATCTGGGTGTTGTTCTAGATCACAAGTTGAACATGAGCCAATAATGTGATGCAACTACTAAAAAGGCAAAATACTATTTTGCATTTAACAACAGGAACATAATATTAGGCTAGGGACGCGGTGGCTCAGTGGCTAAGACGCTGAGCTTATCGATCAGAAAGGTCAGCAGTTCGGCGGTTCGAATCCCTAGTGCCGCGTAATGGAGTGAGGTCCCATTATTTGTCCCAGCTTCTGACAACCTAGCAGTTCAAAAGCATGTAAAAATGCAAGTAGAAAAATAGGGACCACCTTTGGTG
>JANHJO010008255.1:18802-29789 GCA_032468235.1 Pseudoxyrhopus heterurus | reverse complement strand
CCCTGATAGGCGGTATATAAATACAGGGGTATTGCTATTATGCGTTTCCCCCCCCCCCCAAAAAAAAACTATGGTGAATGGAGCAAGGACATCCATATGTATAAAAATAGAGAAAGCCCGAAGTAGTGATGACTCAGGAAAGATGAGCTTAACATGTGCAGAAGGAAACTGCTGCAAAAAAAAACACCAAAAAACCCACTGCAGGTAGTAACTTAGGGACCTTAAAGAAAAAGCAATTTAGCAGCTTGGAAAAAGAACATGCCATGAAAATTTATAGGCTGAGGAAACAAAGAGAAATTTGAGCAGAGAGGAAGAAGCTCCTCGGGGAAATCAACAGAGAAATTCTTTGATAGCTGAGGGATTGGTCTTCTGAAGTAGGCAGCCTCACAAATCAAGAATTAGTGTCTGAACGGTAAGCTATGTATTTCTTCTTTAATGGTTTGGCCGTTTAGGAAAGCGGCCGCAATCTGAACTGTTTGGGGACCTCCTGCTCTACTTAGCTTAGTTCTATTGTACATCAGGTATATACTGTGAAAAATAACAGGAAAAAAAAAATCTCTCCTCTCAAGAGTAAGTGGAAGCAATGTAAAAACCTCATATATGGCGACCTGAAGCAACGTAACCTTTGTATCTCTCTACCTAAAAGCTTAAGAGTAAATAGAAAAAGGTTAAGACAAAAAAAAAAGACTTTAAAATAAATGTAAACCCAGAAATAAACAAGTTTGCTCACTGTACAAAACACGAATTGCTAATTTTCTGTGGTAAAAATTAGTGTGCCCCAAGGAAAACTGTACCATTTTGATTTTGCTTACTTCTGAAATGTGTTTCTTCTTGCTGGCCTTTCCCCCTCCCGCCCCTCTCACTAGAAGATTTTATTAAAAGATATGATGTTTCAAGGAGCTACAGTTCACCCTAACATCTTTTAATATTGGTGGGTCCAGAAAGACACTACCGTCTCCTTGATTTTTTGGCTAACCTCGAGTATTGCAGCTCTCCTTTTCCCCAACTGCATTTTCGATCTTATTTTTTTTGGAAGAATCATAAATAAGCTTCAATCTGTATTAATTAAACCCTGCCCAATCTTTTTCCCCATACTACTACTACTGTTTCATTGTCAGCAACATTATCTCTTCGACACATTGTCTTTCTAGCAAGATATGCCCTCAAGGGTTCACGTTCAAATACAACGCAAAAAACTATGACATTTTCAAAATAATTAATGCAATTAGCAATTAGTAGAACATATCGCACAATTCACATTAGGACTATAAAACATTTTATTGCTCACCCTCAGTGGCACCTAGCTGTAATATTATCGTGCTACTCCAAACCCAGTTCCTTAAATTTTTTTCCTCTCAGGGTTCCTTCTCATTTTTAAAGATTATGGATAACAGCTTTTGTCTGTTAAGGGTGATAATTATATATATTTACTGTATAAAAATTAACGTTGACACATCCACAGTCACAACTGCATCTCAGGATTGTTTGATGGGGTTTTAATTTTTTTTTTTTCAACCTAGGCTGGCAAATAATTTTGATTTTGAGAATCCCTGAGAGGATCTTCGGCGGAGGGGCTGAGTGGGTCCTAGGACCACACTTTAGGAATCACTATTCTAGTACTCTACGCTACTGCATTAAGCCTAACTTTACAGCAATAATACAAAAGATAGGGTAAGCAGCATACAAACAGAAATCAGATAAAGCCAGGAACAAATAAAAGTCATTGTACGGTACGTTAACTCCTATTTTTTTCATGGTAAACCTTAGTACCAAGGAATAATGCATTTTTTCAGGCTAAATAAATATCTTGATCGGGGGGGGGGGTGAAAGACACCAAACTATATTCTACCGTTTTCAAACGCTGAAAGACCCACCCCTCCCTCTTCCTGATATAAGCAACACGCTACAAAGAAGGGCATTTCGCTAGCTAGGCATTTTTGAGAACCCCGAAGCCTTTTAAAAATGAAGTCATTACACCAAATGCGTTTTGCACCCATAGATGCCCGAACTCTTTAAAACACAAGAAAAGAACCACGCGTCGAACGTAGCACAAAAAGCGGGCGAGATCTCGTGGCGTAATACTGTAATGCGGAGGGGAAGCGCGGGGCCGTTGTTTTTTTTATCATTACTCGCCCATTAGACAAGCCTTCCGACGCCCCTTCCCATTTTATCACCGCCACAAAAAGGAGGAAAAAAAATCGCATTTTTCTCCCCGATTCCCTCCTCTGTCACCGACCACACCCCAACTCTGCCTTTCCCCCCTCCCTTTTTTACCACGTGGATCTTCCTGCCTCCCCCTGCCCTATCAGCGCGCGCTCCTGATCCCTTTCGACCAATCAGAGCGCGAGCCGACCGCCAGTTTATAAAAGCTTTGTCTGGTTCTCCGCAGGCTGCCTTCCTTAGAACCTTTCGCTGTTGCCGTCGCCGCGTTCGGAGAAGAGAACCTTGAGCTGCGCAACGTTCCATCTATACTTTTTTTTATTATTATTATTATTAAATTAAAAGCAGAAGTGCGGGCGAGGCATTAAGAGGCAAGACAAAATGAGGGAAATCGTACACATTCAAGCTGGGCAATGTGGTAACCAGATCGGAGCAAAGGTGAGGCTGGCAAATTTTCTCTCTTCCCTCCCCCCCGCGTGGGCCCTAGGCGTTAAACTTAATAGTACAGTCAAGGTGAAAAATAGCGGGAGGTGGAACGGCTCAAATGCTTTGCCACGGTGCTCCTCTCGTCCATTGCCACGGTGGCAAAACGGAAGTGCTCCCGTGGCGAGAAGCACGTGGCTGTGTTAAACCTTTGAAATTTAAGGGCTGCGGGGGAACCTTTTGTTCGATCGCCGTTGCAAAAACACCCGGTGCGATCGCTACCAAACCCAGTTTCAGCGGTGCTTTTCTTTATTTATATTTATATTTATATTTATATTTATATTTATATATATATATATATATATATATATATCGTGTGTGTGATATATATGTGTGAAAACACCGCTGTAACTGGGTCTCGTAAGTATCGAATATATATATATATTAAAACATATATATATATACACACACACACATATGTATATATATAAATATAATAAAAAAGGGATCGCCTCTAGATTAAAGCCATTATCCGAGGGGAAAAGATTGAGGAAAGAGTCCCCCTTTTCTTCCACCCCTCCCTCCGCTAAAACCATCTTAATTTTCCTTCTAAAGGGAGGGGCCCTTGCCTTTGTTCGTCCTTCCCTTTTAATCCTGCGATTTAGAAATGAATGGGATTAAACCCTTTAATGGCAGAAGTCGATCCGTGGACACCACTCTTGCCGAGGGGGGCGGGTGTATGAGGAGGGAAGGGGTCAAATGCCCGCCAGCTATGATCCGGCGTAGGTTGTAAATTCTAGCGCCAAAGCGGCTGCGGAAAGGAAGTGCAATTTCGAAAGAGATCCGAATCGAAGTGTGAAAGGAGAACAAAAGCCGTGCTGTTTTTTTATTATTTTTTTAGAGTCTGGATGGGAAGGGCGGCTCCGGGTGCGTGTGTAGCCGACCTACATATATAGATATATATCGAAAAAGAGCGAAGATGCCGTATCGGGTTTTGTTTTTGTTTTGCGACGAGAGAATCCGGTTTCTTCTGAGCAGATTACCTTCCCTGGGATCGTCTCTGTCCACGCGGTCGATCCTTTATTTATTTTTTAATCCGAGCCCCACCCCGATTTCCTGATCCGTTAGAGATGAGATCGAGGCAAAAGGAGGAGAGGATCCAACGGGGCTTTCGGCCAGAGGCGCGGCTCCACTGGGAGACTAAATTGAATCCCTTTCCCTCAGGAAGCACGAGTGGCGTGTGGCCAACCTCCAGGTAGCCTTACTCGGGAGTAAGCCCCACGACGCGCTCTCCCCGGTTTAAAATTTAGCCTCCCCCCCCCCAGTACCTTGAAAGGCGTTTAAAAAGAAATCGGTTTTTTTGCCTAAATAAATAAAACTGCCTTCCAAAATCCCCATAAACATAGATGAAAAAAAAAAAGAGGGTCCGGAATTGTGCTTGAGTATTCTTTCCCACCAAGACACCATTTTTGTTAGGATTTAATAAAACGGCATCCAAGTTCGGGGAAATTATCCCCCCCCTTTTTTTTTTTAATTTTAATTTGGGAAAGGGGCTCGAGTGGCTCCTCCGTCCCAATCTGACATTGGATCTTGGCTTGAAATTTAAACCGTCTTTTAACGCCAAAGCGCGGGAGCTGCACCTCTTAGTAGAACAACCTCGGATTAAGCCAGGAGAAAGGAAGAAACGGGGCCTCTAGTAATTTTGTTGCAACCCCGAGGCCTGAAATGTTAACAAAAAGGGGGAAAGGTTGCTATTGGAAAGGGAAATCCTCCTAGCGTAAAAAAAAATCCCTGGTAACGAGTTTTCAGACATCTTGGGGCTTCCTCCCTCGTCCCTCATACGCAAGCATGCTCGAGTGAGTGAGTGTGTGGGGGAGTGGATGATGGGAGCTGGAGTCGCGAGCATTAGTGGGGGCGCCAAGTTGGGGAAAGCTGGCTTGCAAAAAGCTCGAACAGTGCAATGGTTCGGGTTGTTGTTTTTTTTAAATCGACTTCCTCTACTGCAGAACGGATGCCATTACTGGCGCCAAATCTCCCGTCCCCCACCTTTTTTTTTTTTTAACCCGCCCACCATTTCCAGCCGTCTTTGTCTGCAGTCGGGGAAGCACATGGCCGCCGGGCGCGCTCGCGTCCCTCTCTCTCTCCCCCTCCCTCCCCCTTTCACTCTTCCCCTCCTTCCTTCCCTCCACCCTCTTCCTGTCTGTCTGTCCATCCGAGCTCTCCTTCCAGCCCGAGGGTCGCGCTTCTGCCCGGCTGCAGCGGCAGCAGCAGCTGCAGACACGGGTTTGTGGGCGCGCGTAATGGCCGCTGCAATGGCCGGGTGGGACTCTGAAAGCAGAAAGTGAGGAAAGAAAGAAAGAAAGAAAACGCCCATGGGGGGGGGGCGGAGATGTCAGCGAGGCGTTTTCTAGCAACAGCAACGTGATTGAAGTGGAGATTTCGCAGAAGAGCTATAATTTTACATATCAGATCGGTCTTTTATTGAACACACTTTTTTTGGGTGGGGGGCTGCCTTGAAGCCCCCAGAGTTACTTTCCGAGCCTGCCAGACTGCTGTCATCACGTGCAGTCAACTGGCTTGAAATCCCAGATTATCGGAAAAGCCTCCCATAAAGCTGTTGGAATCATCCAGTTGCTCTCCCCCCTTGATTAGTCGGTAGAAAGGAATAAAATAGGTCTTCCTTAAGTGGAAAGGAATGAAATAGGTAGGTCTTCTTTAAGTAGAAAGGAATGAAATAGGCCTTCTTAAAAGTCGAGATGAACCTGTTGGGTGAAACCTTAAGTTGCATTTCAGCTTAGCAGGCTTTAAAAGACTTGGGAGATCAGAGCTAGAGAGACAATGGCAGATTGTCATTGCCCACCCGCCCACCATAGATGCCCTCCATCTTTCTGTCTTCGGGACACTCCCAAAGACAGAAAGTGTGATGAACCACCAAAGGGCTTCTGAAGCAGCATAAAAAACTATTTAAAAAAAAAACCCTTGCTTGCTTAAAATCTCTCTGGATGTGTGAGAAATTCTGATTGCCTGCCTGAGCAGGGGGGGTGGACTACAAGATCTTCCAAGGTCCCTTCCAACTGCTCTACATCCATGTTGAAAGGTAGGAAGGATGCCCAACCAGGCCCCTCAGAAAAAGCCTTTGAGAAAGTCAAAACTTTTAACAGTTGTGTGTTGCTACACTTCAGAATCATTTTGGTTACGTTCTATCCCACATTCTTAGTGAAGCTGGGTTTCTGCAACATGTTAAGTGCCCCCCCCCCCTTAAAGTTAGGACATTGTACCAAGCAGACAGTGAGGTATCCATTGTGATGGCAGTCAGTTTTTTTCTCTCCATTGTGCTATCAAAAGACTGGAGAGGAATAGTCACCTGTATCCTTCGGACAGGAGCTAAAATTGGCTTTCCTATCTTGGGAGATGGTTCTCACAAGGATCTGTCCTCCTGTAGGCATAACTCATCCTTTTTATTTTTCCTGTCCTCCCCCTTTTTTTTTTCTTCCTGACCTAGATCATGCTATAATTTTAGACATTATGGAATAGGGGATTGCCAATGGACTTAGGAGTAGTAAAAATAATTCAGCACCTGCACTGTTTTGGTGATAAATGATAGCAATACAATGAGAAAGTAGAATCCTACAGTTTGTAGAATTGGCTTCTGGACCTGTAGGCTTTGTTCTCTTTCTGGTAAAATCTCTTGTGCATTTGATGCTTAGGGAGAAAGAAAGAAAGAAAGAAAGAAAGAAAGAAAGAAAGAAAGAAAGAAAGAAAGAAAGAAAGAAAGAGAAAGGAATCATTATTCGTTCTCCAAAATGCTGCATTGTTCCTAGAAGGCTGTTGCAGCCTTTAAGACGTGTTCTGGGATCCTTCTGGGATCCATCGGTGCTAATCCAGTGTCTGCTCCTTCCCACCTGCCCCACCCTGATCACCTCTACATGACCTACGTTGCAGTATACGCATCCACTTCGGCATGCGTGAGGGTGTGTCTGCAGCTTTTTGCTGGCACCTGATGAATTAAAAGCAGACTGCAGGCTTTCTCTATTAGATAAAGAACAGCATCATTTTTTTCAGGAAAGAAAGAAAGAATCCCCCACTCATGATCCTTTAGAACAATTATCTTCCCACTGGAACTCTAAAATCCCTAGCTTTGGAATCTGTCCACGTTCCAGTGGTGTGCATTGGCTTTTTGGACCTATGTCTTGTCTGCATGCAGTTTCTCCCCCCACCCCTTGATTAGATCTGCAATCAGGGTGGGACTAGATCCAATTCCCCACCTTCCACCCCACTAGTGTATTTAAAAATTTATGTATCTGCAGTGCCTTGGGTGTGTTCGGTCAGCAAATAGGAGAGCCGGGGAGCCAAGGTTCCTTCCCCCCCCCCCATAGCGCCTGTAAAAACATCTGAAATTGAAGACAAAAGTGATTTACATTGGGAAGAACATTATGGGAAGAACAAGCCCACTGGAAGCAATCATCTCTTAGGCACAGAGTCCAACAATTTTGTTCTATGGTTTTGTCAGCTGTCTTTGGCCACAAACTATGAAGGAACCTGACTCTTATCTGAGGATTTTATTTCGTGCATTTCTTATAAAAATGATGCCATTATTATCTGCCTTTGGAAAAATGTATCCCTATGAAGGCAAAATTGTGCTTCTAAAACTACAACACACATACTCCTTCTTAACTGAAGCTTTTATGACTGAATGGGGATTTTTAAAATTAGCATGCAACAAATAGAAACTTTTTAAAAAAATTCATTAATTGAATACAAACAAACCTTTATAGAAAGTTATATAGAAAACTACAAAAAGAAAGAAATGCCTACAGGGTATATATTCATACATAAATATACATGAGTAAGATGTTACTATATTACAATGAATGAAAAGTACATTTCATTATAATTCTTAATATGTATATATATTTAAATGCAGCCAGTGGGCCACGCCACACCCCCTTCATTTGTTGCTGGTGTCAGTGACAAGCTTATTCTGCTTGAAGCTGGATAACTATAAATGGGCTATTGATTCTGCTACCCACAAGGAAGACATTTGAAGTCAAGTCTGCTTCTTAGAAGTATCTACTCTGTTCTTCCCACATCGCTATGAAAAGAGCACATTCCTTTTTGATGCTTTGGAGAACACCATTCATCGTGTTTTGATCTGTGCTTTGTTTCTCCATTACTTTGGAAGTTACCAAACCAAAGAAAATCTAGGAGGAACATGAGTCATAATACCTTTGGCTGCCCCCAACTTTACTATGCATTACATTTTCCTAGTTCTGGGGTCTAGAAGACCTCCAAGGTCCCTTCCAACTCTGTTAACTTATCTGACTTGTCAAGCTCCCAATGGGATTTTTGAACCTGAATATCCTTTATTCAGGGATACTAGGAACTGAACTTGGATCAATATGTATTTCATTTCTTCACAGAGAACTGAAAACTTTAGGAAAACAAAGGAAGTGTTATTCATAGGCTTCTGAGGGTCTTGAACAAACTTTTTAAAAAATTGTTGGCAGTGTGAAGTTGACATAAATAATTGAAGTTAAATGCTGGACTAGAAATGGGGAGATCCGGGTTCCAATCTCTCATTAAGCATGGCAGGTAGTCCAATCATTCACTCTTGGCACTCTTTAGTTTTTCAAGAAATTGAAAAAAACATCTACATCCTAACCCGAATTGGTGGATTTCAATCCATCATCATCAATGGAAAGGCTTCATTCATCAATGAATTGATTTGGCGGGGTAGTAGTAAGTGATTCTCAAGCTTGGCACCTTTTAAGACATGTGGACTTCAACTCCCAGAATTCCCCAGCCTGGGAATTGGACGTCCACACATCTTAAAGGTATCAAGGTTGACAAACACTAGTAGCAGTGATGATGGTTATGATGATAATGGTCAGAATGAAGAACTTTTTTACTCATTGCAGAATTTTCACAAAGGATCCTGTCAATACCTCTTTAAAGCAACGGTGGCTGGTGCAAGATGGCAAATCTCAAAATGTTTCTTTTTAGTCTGTATACAATAATGTAAACTGGAGTGGGAAGATGTAGGATTTACGGTAAAAGAAAACTTTGGTAGGGGATGTTAATGATAAGCCTGTAACCTAAAACCCTGAATGTTAAGGATATGTACAATTCATTGATCCAAGATAGGAACATCTTGAACCTGCAGTTTTTTCCAAACTTCCTGAATTGTACCATTTTGGGAACAGATAAGCGGTTTCAGACAGTAAATCACTCTTGGTTGGGAACATTTACTTCTGAAAACCATCAAAATGCACCTGTAATGGGGTATGTTTAAAGTAAAAAAATATTTCTAACTTCTCTGGTACATTCTTTACTTGGATCCGTGAATTTTGCACTTTCGTACTGAATGCTGTCTTGAATTAATGTCTGTGTAGTAGCCACAGCCAACCACATCACTAGCCTCATTCACCGCATTGTAACTTGTCTCCCATTCTCTGCTCCCATAGCAACACTATCAATGAAAGAAAGTTATTGTGCCAGCCTGTACGATGCCTTAGATTGGATTCCAAAATGATGTTTTGGACTAAGGGAAGTGGGCTATGAGTCCAGCTCCTTTGTGCAGCTCTTTAAAGCAGCTGCATCATTTACCAGAATCAGTCACCGAGGCTGTCACACACAATCCCAGGAAAATGTGAGGCTATTTTAAAAGAATTACTAATGGATGCAGCACACACATTTTCCAAATTTTATTTCCAAAAGTGTGGCACAAGCCTATGTCCGAAGTGCCAGGTTTTGCAAAAAAAAGGAGCATTCTGCATTATCCCAAACTCTCCGTTTTGAGATGTAAAGTCTGCTTGAAGGGCATATAGTATATGCCATATACTGCAATGACGGCTCACATTTAGTTAGGAATTCCTCAGAAAAAGTGCTTTATGGCCTATAATGCACTTCCAGCCTTTGGGAAATGTCACGTACCCCTGGCATCGTATGGCTGCATTTTGGGCATTTGGCAACCAATTCACTTTTACAAATGGTTGCATCATCCCCTGTCCCATGACAATTTGTGATATTTTTTTGACGGTTTCTGTAAAAAAAATGCCCATTCAGGAGAATGGGTTCAGACTTACCTGATTCACTTAGAAACTGTTGCAATATTGGGGTCCAATCATGGGTATCTCAACTTAAC
Organism: Pseudoxyrhopus heterurus; assembly: GCA_032468235.1. Classification (NCBI taxonomy): domain Eukaryota; kingdom Metazoa; phylum Chordata; class Lepidosauria; order Squamata; genus Pseudoxyrhopus; species Pseudoxyrhopus heterurus. The sequence goes on along the minus strand of JANHJO010008255.1, from coordinate 20,062 downwards.
GATTGTTGTGATTCTCATGAATTTCCAGCCACGCTTGTGTTGTAAGTTGAGGACTACCTATAAATAACCAGTCATAAGTTGAGTATGTGTATAAATAAATAATAAAGTAAATTCCATAATCCTAGCCAGAACTGGGCAACTGGAAGCTCCCCAAATATTGCTAGCTGACTTCTCCCAATACTGTCAACCTTCCGTACACAATCAGTAGGATTTACAGGTAGTCCTTGAGTTACAATCATTTGTTTAGTGACCGAAGTTACAACAACACTGAAAAAAGTGAGTTAGGACCATTTTTTACACTTAAAACCATTTGCAGCATCTCTGTGACTAGGGAAATTGGCATGTATTTGTGACGGGCGCAGTGATCATGTAATCAACTTTTGCGACCTTCCGTCAAGCAATGTCAACTGGGAAGCCAGATTTACTTAACCGTGTTACAACAATTGTGTGATTCACTTAACAACCATGGCAAGAAATGTAAGTGGGGCAAAACTCATTTGACAAGTGTGTTGCTTAGCAACGGAAGTTTGTTTTGGGCTCAATTATGATCGTAAGTCAAGGGCTATCTGTACTTTTCTTTCATTCCTCTTAAACTACCATTCTGAAACACTTTATAGTTTGGATTCCCAAATTTTAACGTTGTGGAGAAAAGACTATTTTCTGATCATTGTCTTTCCACTTTGTCCCCCCCTCCTTTGTCTCAGAGGAGTTGCAAACCTCTAAGAGGAAGTTTTCTGGGTCCAAGTAGTTATTGGAAGAACGGATGAAAATTAACATAACTCACACAAGATAATTGAATTCTCCTAGGAACAATTGTCTACACGCATTTGGTAATTTACATTAACTATTAACCAGCATGGCATTACTCTAGAGATGACGTGGGTATAATGCAAGTTTCAAGAATTTGGAAGACCCACGCAAAGAAAAGAATAGTTGATTGGATTGTCCCTTGCCTGTATTATCTCAAGAATCTAACCTTGCCTGATGTTGGAATATAATCAGGGCTAGACTTAGTGAATACATGGATAATATGCCTCCATCAATTTCCTGGCCTGATGACTAGATTAGAAAGTTGAAAAAAAAAACCCACTCAGATAATATACCACTCCATAGTGCTTTTACCCTGACTGCTCTTTAGAAGGCCAGATCCTGAAGATGAAACTGAAATACTTTGGCCACTTCGTGAGAAGGAAGGACTCCCTGGAGAAGAGCCTAATGCTGAGAGCGATTGAGGGCAAAAGAAGAAGGGGACGACAGAGA
>JANHJO010008248.1:68011-81137 GCA_032468235.1 Pseudoxyrhopus heterurus | reverse complement strand
GGCTTCTATCATTGTGTGATGGACATCATCTTATTACACACTGTGTGTCTGTGCCTGCCTTTCTGAAATCGACAATGATCTCTTGTTTTTCCAACATTTAAAATAAGGCTGTTTTTATTACACCAGTTCACCAAACCCTCTACTTCCTTGTGATAAGCATCCTCACTGTCATCCTGAATAAGGCCCACTACTGTTGTATCATCCACATACTTCACAACATGGTTGGTGGTAAACCCAGCACAACAGTCATGGCTCAACAGGGTGAACGACAGCGGACTTAGGACACAGCCCTGTAGAGAACCTATGCTCAAGAAAATGGTGTTAGAACTATTAGTCCCAACTTGCACATACAGAGGCCTATCAATAAGAAAATCAAGATTCCAGTTGCACAAAGGAGTATTAAAGCTTAAAAGGCCCAATTTGTTTACTAGATGCTGAAGAACAATTATATCAAATGCCAAACTGAAGTCAACAAACAGCATTCGCACATGAGTATTTCTTTTCTCTAAGCATGCCAAGCTCAGATGGCGAACAGAAGAAATAGCATCCTCTTTAGAACGATTTGGATGAACAACAAATGCGAATCAAATGCTGGAGAGAGGCTAGATACAATAATGTCCTTTATCAGCCTCTCAAAACATTTAATAATGATGGATGTAAGTGCAACTGGACGATAATCTTTAAGACCCATACCTGTAGACTTTTTTAAATTAATGGCCATCTTAATACACGATAAGACCACTGCCTGCTACAGTGAAAGATTGAAAATATCTGTAAGAACACAATCAAACTCGTCTGCACATTCACTAAGACCATGCCCAGGGATATTATCTGGGCCTGTTGCCTTCCAAATGTTAACTTTCTGCAATGTCCTTCAGACAGAAGTAACATCAAAACTAAGCACTTGCTCATCAGGATGTGGCACAGCTTTCCTTACAGGGGTGCTATTCCAAAAAATGTGTTCAACTCTTTTAAAAAGTCTGTGTTGCCCTTACAACATGATGGAACCACCTTATAGTCTGGAGTGGCTCTGATGCCTTGCCACATACGTCTGATGTTCATCGGGTCATTTAAAAAGTTCTGAACTTTCTGACAATGGTCTTGCTTATAAGAGAATCATACTTGAATCTTATTGATAAGGTAAACCTTTTCTTAGTAATGAGGTCTTCAAAAAGTCTTATTCGCTACCTTTAAGTTTTCCTAAAAATGCTAAAGAAAATTGTTTCCCCACTAATACTAAACAATAAAACAATTAAGCATAACGATACCAAAAGATTTATTTGACTATAGGCATTTGAAGAAGTCTTGTAAACTATGGACTATATGCCAATATTTATACTTACATATTTCCCATGATTTTTCAGAGATTCCCTAGAGGATATTGTATTTTTTACATAAATAATGCAATGGGATATATAGTTTCAATTTGAGAAGATGAAGGCCATATTATTCTGTGACCTTTTTGTATTCTTTACTTCCTCTTTTACCACTTTTGGTGTTGAGGGAATTTTTTCTGTGACTTACTACTCTTAATTTGCATAGAAAGAAGTCAACATAGTATATATATGTTCAGATAAACCACTTGCACAATGAAATTTTTCTCTTGTTTCTTTGTCTTTTGTACTTTTCCATATATCCCCAACAACAAGTCGTGATAAAACACTTCATAAGCAACTAGGGAAAAATTAGCCTATAATGGCCAAATCTGTTTATTGAATGGTCATGGGGGGGAAACTGATCTGTCTTAAGAAGTGGCAAACATTACTTGAATTTTTTTGTAATCAAAGTTGATTACAATATTGATTGACATATAGCACAGCTACAGTATATGCTTTGAAAATACCATTACTTTATGACCACTATAGTTTGGTTTAGTTGTCTGCACTGTACTGAGGAGGTAAATATATGTACTGTATGCCACAAAGCTAATATAAACTTAATAGCTATCCTGGATTTGAAATAATAATGAGCTGAAAATGTGCCTTCTCCTTTAAGAAATAGGATTATTTATTTCATTGGTTGTATCCAATCTTTTCTTAGGCTTGATTAAGTTCAGTAATAAAATTGACCACACTTTTAACAAATACTTTTCCATAGTCATTTAAAGTTCTTTGCAGTCATGGATGGCAAGCAGTTTAACATATTGCCAATCTAATTTGCCTTGCTGATTGATTCTATAAAACAGCTAAATCAACATAAATTTGAAGGAATTAATAGATGCTGCAAAGAGAAACAATAACAATAATTCTAACTGGAATTATATCTATGCCTTTCTTAGTTTGATTATAATAAATTATATACATTTATTTTCTTCTGACTTTGGTAAGATTCAGTGTGAAAGAAATCGTCTTTTCATTTCTTTTTACACAAAAATACACTGATGAACACAAGCAGATGTTAGTGCAGCATGGATGAAGTGGATCAATTAGCTATCATTCATCACTTGAAAGTTTGCACCTATTCATTTTGGAAAGATCCATGAATATGTATGCGTGTGTATTTTTGAAAGTATGGCATTAACTGCATGGGTATGTGTGTTATGGAAATTAAGTTAACTACACAAACAGATAATGAATTTGATAGGATCCAGTAGGGTCTAGAACAACTCTCAGCAGCTGACTCACCCTGGTTCACTCATCCTGGCCTACTGGTCCCGGGCAACTCACTGTAGAACAACTTGCTACAGCCAACTCACTGCAGGGACAACTCAACCCAGGACAATTCAACATGGGATAACTCTAGAAGGAAAAGTGAATTTCAGCGGTCCTTGTCTTGCTTTAGGTTTGAACCTTCTTAAGTTAGAAGTCCTCAAGGCAAGGTTGAGCTGCAATTCACTGCTCCCTCTCTTCAGTTATCCCAGGTTGAATTGTCCCATAGCAAGTTGTCCCTACAGCAGTGAGTTTGCCAGGGAAAGTCAACTGGGCGAGTTGGCTGCAGCGAACCATCCCATTCCAAATCCAGTGGTCTATTTACATAAGCAGAAACAATATCTTCTCATGGAATAAGAAGAAGCAATTCCTTGCTCCTCAAAATCTTCTCTGTGGGTCTTCAGAAAAGAACATTCATACAAAAACGAATGGGTTCACCCTGCATTCTTATATTCAAAAAACATTCCTTGCTTATGCTTTTGGTTTAATAACATAAGGGCCAAATTCTGAATCTCTCTTAGCAGGATATTGACAGGGAAATATATCCAACAGTGACAACCCACCCATAGAAATCATATTGCACCAGAGTGAGATCTCATCTGAGTTCCTTCTGCAGATACATACATGTGTTCTAGCAGATTTTGGGTCTCTCTCCACATGTAATAAGGTATAGCGCAATAAGGTATAAAGAGAGTTCTTGGATTCAGACTAAGTACAGAGTAGACTAAGAAAAAACCCACAAGATTTAATTTATCACGATTAAGTCATCCATCCAAATTATATTAAAAACATTTAATATAATTAAATACTATATCATTACCATTGATAAACCTGCAGAATTGATTTTCTTTTTTTCCTTTCTCCAGCTTCTGAAAGTCAGCTGCAACAAACATTGCAAAGAGGTATCATTCCTTTCATTAAAATTATTGTCTGCTAACTACTACTGTCAATCCAAAGGTTACTAAAGCTGAAAACCAGTTAAGACGTAATTTGCAAAAGTGATTACAAAAAGAAGTATGCAAAGCCAGTGTCCTTTTAAAAGCGTCAACTATGGTTAGAGATGACTGCATCCTCATCTCCCAGGCCTCCAACCCTGTTAGAGACCGCTGTCTTGTGGTCACCTCATGAGGAGCAGCTTCTGGAGCACTTGTGGGATCTCTCAAATACTCTCCTTGTCCAAAAAAGAATTATGAAGAGCCAGTCTACTCACCGGCTCTTCATCCCACCAGCTCCAAGGTTGACTCAGCCTTCCATCCTTCTGAGGTCGGTAAAATGAGTACCCAGATTGTTGGGGGCAATATGCTGACATTGTAAACCAATTAGAGAGGGTTGCAAGCCCTGATAGGCGGTATATATATACAGTGCTATTGCTATTGCTATTGACTACACTTTTTGTGTGGCTGACTTCAGTTTGTCCTTTCTTTTCTGAAAGTCCAAGGTAAACCATTTCCAAGCTGAATAGGAAATTGTTCAGAATACCTTTCACTGCTTACTTCCAGCTTAAATAATATGTGCTGTTGGTATATAACTCACAATATAATAATTGGGGGGGGGTTGTTTTGGGAGTTTTTATATCAAAATGGCAATGAATATGGCACTCTTTCAATTTGCTCTTAACGGCTTTTCTCATAAGAGCAGACATTTTCTTGGGCTGGCAGAACAGTTCATTTGCATATGTTTTTTTTCTATACAAGTGCTTGTTCAATTAGTTGAATGAGAATATGTTTTGGATATTATTTCAAAAAAGGAGAGACGATCAGAGAAATGAACTGAATGTAGTGTACCTGCATTCACTTACAAAGCGGTCTAAGGTCATGAATGAATATCTTGTCATTCATTATTTTAAATAAAGCCCAACAGAAAGCACTGTGAGGGAATTCCTCTCAAGGGGCTTTTCATTACTGGTGTGGTTGCCACCATGAACTGAGAATCTTATCCCTGAAAACCTGTTGGAGAACATTTCATTCCCCTGCAGAAACTGGTGGGGGGAGATTTTCCATCCAATTTTTCTCACCACAAAACTAGTCAAAAATTTCAACAGGACTTTTTACTCAATTCTATCTTTGTCTTCTACTTCATTCATGAATTTGCTCATGTAGTCTGAAACAGTGCAATGCAAGTTTGCAAAATCCTTTTTGATTTTCCACTGGCTTTATTGAGAATTACTCACTTGCATCCAGGAACTGCCTTGTTGAATCACAGCAAATCCTACAAATCCAATCCATAACTATTGGAATGCCATATTCCAGTGGTTCTCAATCTTTTCTTCACCACCTCTTTTAAATACCTTTTGTGGCTATGTATCATGGCCCTGGACCCCCAAGACTTAACTCAAGATTCAAATAATAGCATTTCTTCTAGTCTTCCTGGATTCCCGTGACAACATCGCAGCCCCTCAGGGGTCTGTGGACCACAGGTTGAGAACCACTGCCATAAGATATTATGTGGCATGTTCACATATTAAAATGAGCAGAGATTTAACCACTAAAAAGACCTTGAACCAATCCTTGTTAAGATAAGCAAGAATTTGCAATGAAATGGAGTATCTGTTATAATGGCCATCCTTTTTTTTAGACTGTTACAGAAAGATATTGGTTTCTGACTTCAGCAGATGAATACACTTTTGCAATCAATCATATTCCTTTTATCTCAAAAAACAAAATAGCCCTTGAAATGCTTAATTATGTCACTAATCAATCTTTTTCATTAAAATCTGGTGAAGCAGACGACTGAGATAATTACTGCAGAATCATCTTAATTAAAAATGTTTAACTTCTAATTAAAAGTCATTGTTTATTTCATCAGAAAGCCATTAGGATTCTGGACAGGATTCTGGCCTGTTCATATTCCTGCAGCTATTGTTACAAGTGCAAGAACAGAAGATGTACGTCCAATGTCACCATCGGCTGATACATGACTCTGTGCTTTAATCACTAGAGAATAGCTTTGCCAATATTCCATAAGATTTTTTTTTCTGCAGTTCACGAGTCTCTACATATTTCTACAGGGGAAGAAAAGGTAATTTCCATTTAATACCATTACTTATGTTTAATTCCAGATGATTGAACTACCTTCGTATATCTTGAAATTTACTGATACCCATTTAGCCGCAATATACTATGGTCTGACATTCTTAGAGAAGTGCATTTTGTTTAGATTGTAACTGGCATATTCTTCCAACTGTCATTACCATTCCTTTTTACAACATGGAAAAGCAATATACAGTATTGATTTTACCACATATGCGCACATAGGCATTCAAGGCAGGTGCCCTATAGACTGATCTGTTCCATTAAATTATATGTCACTTAAAAATGACAGCTCAGATGAAAGGAGGTGACATAGAACAACTGGATGAATATACCTGAGCTATTTTGACCTCTGGATTTTTTTTTTTGTTTCTGTTTGTTTACAGAATCTAAATGATTCATTTCACAAATGATTATAAGCACAACTAGAAAGCCCACCTAATTCCTCAGTACTTTAGCAGAGGCCTGAATCTTTCTGTAGACAGAAATCAACTTTTTTTTCAGCAATAAAGGCTGAAAGATACGTTTGGAAGCTTCTGGGGCCAAAAATTAAATCTGATTTCTCTTTGCATAAAAATGGATCCATGGGCATTGCAGATCATCCTCGTGTTCAATTAAAATCTCTTTTGATTTACCAATTTTGCAGGTACTGAAAATTCCAAATACTCTTGTGTTGGAAAGAGTCTTGGAAGAATTTAAGTGTACAATTCATTTCTACAGAAAAATGAAAGAATGTTATGAAGAGGGATAGGAGACTTGCATGAAGGGTTGCATCAATTTTTATTTTATTGTAAGGAATAAAAAAAACAATTCTGATTATTTTAAAATTACATTATCAATAGTTTATTTTTATGTTTATGGGACACCTCAGTACATATTTAAGAAGAATTCTTAATCTTTCCAATAAATAAACGAACACGTTATGTATTTTAAGAGAATATGGCATATATGACTTGGATTTGCTCTATCATTATCTCATTTTGATTTAATAGTCACATTATTGTTAATATGATTTTAGAAAAGGAAAAGCATGTAAAGATTATATTGTGATATTAATCTATGTAACAAAAATTTAGAATGTATCAGCAGAACTGATTTTTCAAGGCTTGAATGTAGCTGTAAAGATACTTTTTCAGAATTATCCCTCTAAATTTAAAATCCTGGACTGAAAATATGTGTTTATTTTTAGTCTTTGAATTAGTCAGTTCTAGACAAATAAATCAATGAGAGTCTATATGGGCAAGATTTTTTTTTTTTTAAAAAAAATGGCTTTTATATATTGAGATAATACAGTGTAAGTGTATGCGTATATGTGTGTGTGTGTGTTTTGCTTTTTTCTGTGTGTGTGCATGTGTGCATGTGTTTTGTTTTGTTTTGCATTTTCTGGTAACCTTTCTTTGTCTTTTTTTCCTCCTTTCATTCATGTAATAAAAGACATTAAAAATTTAAAACCTTGGCTATAAAAATTCAGAGCATAAGAAACCTATCTTTTCCCTAAATAATTTATATTTAAAATGGAAGAGTTATACTACGTTTGCTGAAGATATGATAATGTGGGATATATTAAATTCAGAGTCATCTTCCATTTTGTTAAATAACATATAAATCAGTTCCTCCCACAGACCTATAGCATAGCAACGGGCAGAGTTTTATCCTTGACACATAAAGTGTGATTACAGCTACTTGGCTCCTACACTCATGGAGGGAGGGGTTGTTGCTGTTTTGTTTTGTTTTAGAGACTGCTTTTGCTATTTCTCTAGCTACTCTGAGTAAGGGTTGGCGATCAGAATTGAGATTTTGGTAGGATTAGTTAATGAATATGTATGCAAATCCTTGGAAGATATTCTTGGAGATTTACAAATTGCATTGCTGGTTCCAAGGAGGAATTCTTCCACCTGAGGAGCTTCATGAGGTCTTCTTCCACATCCTCAACTGTGTCTACTGTTTATCAGTGTTTCTAAACCTAGACCATAATATTAATCTCCTCCCAGTTGTCTGAGACCCCTACCCTGAACCTGAGCAGCTCCATGAAGATGAGAGAGAAACATAAAAGACTAGCTGGTAGGTTTGAGGGCACTCACAGAATGGCTTTAACTCTGCATTCCACAACTGATTGCTTGAAACACATGGGACAGAAAGTGAGTAGGATCAGGGAAGAGCAGGTTCATAGGAGGGTCTAGATCCTGGCAGGTTTCATAGCCTCAAGATGAGCCAACAATTTGGGGACTGAGCAAAGTTGATCTGTTCACATACTTAAGAAGAAAGAAAACCGCACTCCTAATTGTGCCATGCTTACACCTGTTGTTGTTTTTTCAAAGTAGCCACTAGGACCTTGCTGTAAAGCCCTGATAAGCGGTATATAAATCTAAACAATAAATAAATAATAAACAAAGAGTGTGTGAAAATGTGGGCAAACCAGGAGCACAAACTTTGTTGCAAGCATGGAGATTCTGGTGCTACATAGTGGAACTCTGTGAGTTAAAAGATTTGTTTGGCAGCAAGGCAGCTGCCAGAAAAACTCACAGACATTTCAGTACCAGATATTGAGAAAAGGAGGAGGGAGAAGACATATAATAAAGTACAAGCAGGAAGTGACGGGAAGAGACTTGAAGGAAAATTAAGTAGGTTACAACTTATATTTCTTAAACTACTCTGTACATACATGGAAACGCATATTGGTTTTGGTAAATAATATTTTCACTTGTATATAATATTGATCACACTACTTTATTAACGTAAGTGTCCAGAATGAAGTCCCTAATTTAAATACTCTGTGTGTATGTGTGTGCACGCTTGTGGCATGTGTCTATATCAGCTCCTACCCTGATCCCACTCTGTCAAAACCACTCCTGTTTCTCCAACACTGTCTTGCTTCATTTCCCAAAACCTACATGCCATTGACTGGCTGTCTTCTAGCCTTGTTTTTTGTCCCTTATGCCTACAACTCTGGACTGGGTTCTGTGCACTCTGGGTCTAGGTTGCTGAACTCTTGGTTTAATCCAGTTTGACATTATGGGCACTGGGGCCTGGCTATCATGCAAGATTTCATTTCTCTTGCAGCTGGTGTGCAACTGCTAAGCTGAGTGTGTTCTACCAGCCTTCTTAATTGTTTGAATTCTGGTTCCATCATTACACCAATTTCAGCTGGTTGCTTAGCCTAGAACAAAAAAACAAGTTTGTGTCTTTTCTGTTGTAGTGCCTGCCCTGTGAAATAATCTCTCCCCTAAGATTTGCCTGGGCCTGACCCTGTTAGCCTTTAGGAAGGTTCCAAAAACCTGAATGTTCCCTCAGGCACTGGGGGCCAGGAAATTAGATGCACTTATCTGGAGAGGTATAGTAAATATTAGGGTGCCCAGCTGTGTCTTTTGTTGTCGTTGTTTATTTTTGGTCATTTTATTCATGGGGGATATTGTAATTTTGTTTTGAATGCTGTATGCCCCCTACAGTTGCATTTTTTTTAAAAGTTGGGCAGCCATATAAATCCTTAAATAAATAAACTCCCTCACCTGGTTTATTCTGTAGTTATCATGATTGCCCAAACTGGAAATAATTAATTAGAAGCTTCCTGATTTAATCACATCTCACGCAGAGAAAAGAGGCTGCCTGTGTGAGGAAAAAGCTGTGTGCACAGTTTAGTTTAATAAGATGAAGCATGACTGTCCATCATAAGTCCCAGTTCATTTCTCAAAGATGTACTTCATGCTCAGATATTGTTCAAAATGCCAAGGAGATTAAGAAGGAGGAATAGAGAAGGAGGACGGAGAGAATACCAAGTGGTTTCCCCCATCCAAAATCTTCATTGTTACTAAATGAAAAACACATGGCAGAGAAGTGACCCACTGTGGCCATATGAAATCTAATGGCATAAAACTGTGCTCTCCAGAAGTTCTTCTTCTGAAAAATTCAAACTTGCGTCTTTAACTGCCAGAACCAATTCTGTTTATCACCTAATTATGTGAAATGAGGTGGCTGCAGATTTGCTTAAAATTGTACAATTGCTGAAGTTTCATTAAGTAACCTGTTGGAGAATTTTAGAATCTTCCCTCATAATTCATTGCAAACCATTTCCATAGGCCCATTAACAAAATATTTGCTCTTTGTGCCCTAGCAAGAACTTGCTGAAAACATCTCAGGTTTGACCTCTTCAAAAAAAAAAGTCTTCCATAAAGCACTTTCTGAACAGGGGTTTGGCAGCTCAGTGTTGTAGGATACTTTTATTGTCAGGCAGCCACATTTATTTCTTAATGTGTATCTGATCAGCTAATAATTATGATTTTATTTTTATTGCTAGCCATCAGGGGTTGTTTGAAATGAAAATACTTGTATTTTTTTAAAAAAAAATACCTTAAGGTAAGATTGGGGTTAGCTGGGGATTTTATGGCCTTTAATACATGCTTCATCACTGGAGGTTTTTAAGAAGAGATTGGACAGTCACTGAGACGAAAAACAGCTGAGGCGCGGCAATCCTTGCTGCCGTGCCAATCAGCTGGGCTTCAAAAGAATGAAATAAAGGTCAGAATAGCGCAGGAGTGGATGGGAGGGCCCAACTCAATCTCCGGAAGAACCGGTTCGCTCAAACCGGCCCCAACGGAACAAATGGTTCGCCCAAACCAGTAGAACCACCCCTGCACTTATTCCATGTCCTCAACTAGACTGCCAGGCACTAGCCACAGAGACAGAAGTCCCCAAGTCTGGATCCAAAAACAACTCAAAGAGTGTGCAGTCTTCAGCACCCCTTTTATCCCCAGAGTTCTTGCTTTGTTGGTGCGGAGAGGCTTTCCATGTGTTCAGGCCCATGTGACTCAGTTCTTTTGTTTCTTTAGTGATTTGGTTCCTTCCTGGCTTTTCTCTACCCTCCTTACGTGCTTGCTTCACCTTTAGGTATGGTAGCTTAAGCCTTGTCTCACAAGGGCCGGTTTTCTTTTAGCCAACAAAAATGTACGTTGTAAATTATTTTATGCAATGCACAAATATAAAAAAGAAGCTTTGACTGTGCCGCCATCTTGACTTTTTTGACTTCCCTTGGGCACCCATGCACTATACAAAAGCATTGCCAAGAATTGGCCTGATACAGATACTTTGGGCATGAGACAGAAAGAGTCTAGCGAGTTAACAAGTTACATCTGTTCCACCCAGACAGCCCATCGAAAAACTAATTTTATTTTGATTCATTGTCCTCTACCCTATCTAGATATGTATCTGCATGATTGAGAATTCTATTCCCATACATAAAATATTTTACTAGAAATCTAATAGTCTCATTTCTCATTAAAAAGGTCAATGCGACAAACATCTAATGCCATATAACTTGCCTGATTTAATTTGCAGGTCAGGCCTGACTAACTCAATCCCCAAATTGGTCTCTCAAACTTTTTTCCATCAGAAGACAGAAGGAACCACTTTTATAATCAACTGTTAGAATTAGCAACTTCTCCATTTCTCCCTTTTTTTAATATGTTCTCATCATATTCCTCAAATCAAATGTTCATTATTGGCAAGCTTGAGCAATAATTTTACATTCCGTTCTATCCATTCCAAATCAATAAACACTAAAACCTATATGCAATGACCAGTGGTTATAGGTTATTTGCTAAGCAATAAAACTAAGAAGAAAGTTTTGGAGGAGGAAAAAAAGAGTAACTTCCTAGATGTGATACCTGCAGATTTATCAGTAATTGAAAGAAAGTTTCCAAGGCCAGTTATTTGCTAAACAACAAAACAAAGAAAAAACTTTTGGAGAATGAAGAAAGAGTGACATTCCAGATGTGGTACCTGTAGATCAACTATGTCAACTGCCACCTTATGCTTGTGTGGGCTTCACTGGAGTGACAGACTGCCATGAACTGTGGAGAGAGATTAGATGAAGGGAGGAAGAAGACTTGAGGGAAATTGAAAGTAACTTCTGTATCTCCTCAAGACGCTGCCTCAAGGTCATCCAGCTGGAAGAAGAAGAGGTCTGCATACCAACCTGTGTGTGAACTGATTGAAAGCATCTTGCCTGAACTGCATCAGTGACATTGGGAGAAGCAATGAGAGATAGTTAATGGAGGGAAGAATAGAACTTAGGGATTTTGGTGCATGATTTTATTTATTGTTGTTTGTATTTTATATACCGCTTATTAGGGCTTTACAACCCTCCCTAAGCGGTTTACAGAAGTAAGCATATATTGGATATTGTATATTGCCCCCAACAATCTGGGTCCTCATTTTATCTCCCTTGGAAAGATGGAAGGCTGAGTCGACCTTGAGCCTGGTGGGATTCAAACTGCTAAATTGCAGGCATCTTGCAGCTACGTACTAATTACTAAGTACTGCTCTCTCTAACCGCTGCACCACCAAGGCTCTCATTTCAACCCTAAGCTACAAATATTCTCTTCTAAGAGTGAATTCCACAAACAGTTCCCGAGTGAGAAAAACTGTAAATGTGCTACCAAATACCGGAGCTCTCATTTTTCTCTGTTGCATCTGAACAGCTGTCAGCTACGTACTAATTACTAAGTACTGCTAAGTAATGCTCTTAACCGCTGCACCACCAAGGCTCTTTTTTCAGTTCTGGCTTTGCAATACTGCAATCGACTTGGTCTCTAATAAACTATACCTTTCTCGAGAAATGGAGCCAAGGATCCCTTGTATTTAGAGGTTTAAGTTGTGGCGGTTCTGACAAACTAAGTCGTTGAAAGAAAACTTACAAGGTTGGATTTTTTTTTTCCCCATGCTTTCTCCCCAGCTAAATCCAGTGATTACTTTTGTGTTCTATTTCCATCAAATGCCACCAACACAGTCAACTTGGTATGATGGGAATTGGACGTAAGCACAGCATTCGTGCATTATATGGTTCTATCTCTAGAACCATCATACAAGGGGCAATCAACTATCATCTGTGATGGCTACAATTTTGCCTACAATAAAGACTGACTTGTTAGCAGTGTCTAAAATCTAAGGGGCTGCCACAAAGAAGAGAGTGGGTCAACTTATTCTCCAAGCCACCTGAAGGCAGGACAAGAAGCAACGGATGGAAACTAATCAAGGAGAGAGGCAACCTAGAACTCAGGAGAAATTTCCTGACAGTTAGAAGAAGATAATCAGTGGAATAGCTGGCCTTCAGAAGTTGTGAATGCTCCATCACTGCAGGTTTTTAAGAAGAGACTGGACAGCCATTTGTCTGAAATGGTAGAGGGTCTCTTGGTTTTTTTTTTTGAATAATTTTTATTATTTTTATTTTACATACATTCTCTCAATATGCGAACAGAGTTGTTTCCGGGTTCTCTTCTTGGCGTACAGAATCCAAATAACATTGATCATCAATTCATTTCAAACCTTAGCATAAAGAATCTCTTAGATACACTAATGTTTCTAATAATATTTATATTTATATTTATTAAAATTTATATACCGCCCTCTCCCTAGGGACTCAGGGCAGTGTACAAAAATACTGTATATACTCGAGTA
>JANHJO010008248.1:9565-22272 GCA_032468235.1 Pseudoxyrhopus heterurus | reverse complement strand
ATTTTTCTACTTGCATTTTTACATGCTTTCAAACTGCTAGGTTGGCAGAAGCTGGGATAAGTAACGGGAGCTCACTCCGTTACATGGCTCTAGGGATTCAAACCGCTGAACTGCCGATCTTTCTGACCAACAAGCTCAGCATCTTAGCCACTAAGACACCGCATCCCCTTGATAAAAATTATGACATAGTTAATTGATAAACATAATAGGATGAAAACATCTTCAGCGCATTCTGCATGTGACAGAATCTTACAATTCAAAATTTTAAGGCACCACAGACTTTGTTAATTTTCTAATTTCGTTTGTCACTATACAAATTACAAGTGTCCCATTTCAACATCCTAACAGTAGCAGACGTAACTGTGGCTTGCCTTCTCTGCCAAAACTACCTTAACTCAAGACTGGAGAGAAGGAATTACCGGTATTCCTTTAATAGATACAATATTTTGATTTTCTAAGCAAAAATAACTTCTGATTTTGTCAATATCTTCGGATTAAGGAAAGACCATTCAAGAAATTTTAATAGTTAAACAAAAGTTTGAGATAGTAGTCTGGCAACTTGATTCTGAAACTAAAGGCCTGAAAGCAGCTATACAGGTAGTCCTTGACTTACAACAGTACATTCAACAATCATTTGAAGTTACAACGGCCCTGAAAAAGGTGACTTATGACCGTTTTTCACACTTAGGACTGCTGAAGCATCACCGTGGTCACGTGATCGAAATTCAGATGTTTGGCAATTGATTCATATTTATGACGTTGCAGTATCCTGTAGTCATGTGATCACCTTTTATAACCTTCTGACAAGCAAAGACAATGAGGACACTAGATTCGCTTAATAACTGTGTTACTCACTTAACAATTGCAATGGTTCACTATTCATTCTATTCATGCAATAGTTAAAAATCACAGAACTAGCCACTAGAATGCATTTAAAACTTTTTTTTTTGCATCAGGATTGGATCTTGTGAACCATAAGAAAATTTAGACCAAAAATATATTTCTGGGGAGAGATTCAGTTTACTATTTTAGATGAACAATTGTAACCTAAAGAGAGACACCAACATACCATCAGCTGATTGAGTAAAAAGGGCATAATCTGGGTTAACAATCTCATTGGAAAGGATATCAAACCACTCACGTACCACACCTTGACCCTAGAAGCAAATATATATATATAGTATTACATATGCATAATGTACTAAGATGTTCTTTATAAGTATAAAATGGATTGTATTTCGGGTGCTTGGCAACCAGTTCATATTTATGACCAGTTGTAATGACCCATGGACATACGATTGCAATTTGTGTTTTTTTTCTAATTTCCAGCAAAAAAATAAACCATTCAAAAGAATGGATTCACTTAACAATCATATGGTTTACTTAATTAATGCAGTAACTCAATTTATGACTGTTGTAAAAACATACATAAAATCAAGTCTAGTCACCTAGTACCTTGACTTACAACTGCAACTGCTTATGACCAAACTTCTGGGCTCCATTGTGGTTGTAAATTGATCTCCAATAGGCCTTTGATAACGAGGGATAGATCTAGAGTTGCCATGGAAGTCATGAACTTCTGATCCCTCTTAAGCAGGAGTGTCAAATCCGATCGCATCGCGGGCCGTATTGTGACATATCGTGATTATTTTTTTTTACCCTTTTGGGGCCAGGGTGGATGTGACCTGCGCAGGTTTGACATGCCTGCTCTTAAGAAGTTATGACTCAAACCTGATTAACAACTACATTTTTCTACCCAGTGCTTTGGAATAAGAAACAAGCATTGGCACCAGATATAGCACCTTAGTAGGTCAGAAGTAACACAAAATTCTATTATTAATCTTTGCTTTCAGAAATATTTGTGTTTTGAAATATCTACTTCAAGCCCATTTTAATAGCCAAGGAGTATTTTCTCCTTCATTTAAGACAAATTTTATAATTTTTGAAACAACTTCTATCCTAAGGAAACTATGCTCCTAAAAACTATATTTTAGTTATTATTCAATATATAACTTTACTCACCATGCCTTCTTCACCATGGAAACGTACAGCAATTCCTTGCTTCAACTTTACACAATTTGCTTTAGATACAACTTCACAGCTGCTCCTAAAAATAGAATCTAAATATGAAAAACATTAATTTCTCACTTTTGTTCAATATGTAAGTATTCAATTCAAAGAATATTATACACAGGATCATTATGAACTTCCCTACCTCTATGAACCAGCAGAATATCACTTTCACTGACAGGCCTATGAACCATGTCAGAATCCGGTTGTCCAGAATGCAAGTGTTCATAAAACCATTCACAGCGATCTTTAAATGGCTAAGGAGAATAGGCAAAAACAAATATTTGATTTATGAGACAGGGTAGAATTAGAAGTAGGTACACTAAGACATAGAAGATTATGAATTCCATTCAAAAATTCAGCATAATGTTTGTTTTTTAGGAGAAGAGATGCTAACAGCATATTACAAAATGTTTTGAAAGATTCCCATCATTTGGAAGGATCTATTTCATAATGCCTAATGCTGCTTCGTAAGATATAAAAGTCCAAAGCTATCTTGGACACAGGGAATTAGAAAAATGGTTTTGTTGATTCATCTCATTGATTAAACAGCAGGCAATTTTTTCAGAGGAAACTGAAAGAAACTGGGAGAATCAAAGGCTGCAAAGTGAGTTAGGCCGCATCATACAAATAGCTGTGCTTGGTTCAGGAAGGTTTTTGAGCAGAATCTTGGGGGGGGGGGGGTGTTCTCTGTGACATGACAATTTTAGAATTTGTGGTACATTTTTAGCTTGTTCCTCACTTCCATTTTCTACAATCTCAATCAGAGGGATCCCAAAAGCTGCAAATGGGGGGAGGGTGGTTGGAAGTAATTCCTAGTCTTGAGAATATAGATTGTCCCTCTCCTGCTTAAAATCTTTGCCTAGGTGACAAATTATCCCTTGTCATTTGGAAGAAAATAAATCTATCCCAGCTACATTTTCTTCCTTAATATTTCTAATTTTGGCATTTTGACCTTCAACTAGAGGCAGCACATTTTGCTTACATCTTTCTTACAATTTCAAACTAATAATCAAACTCATCAATCTCCTCTTTTTCTGCATCAGTGTTTAAAGCATAAACCTGAATAATCTTCACGAAGGACTATTAAGAACTCTAACTGATATTATTCCATCAGTAACTGAATTTTAGTTTCTTGCTAAACCATTCCTAACTATGAAAACACTGCCACTTCTTTGTTTTTCATGCCCTGAGAAATAAACAATGTGCTCTTCTGACTGAAAGCATCCCATTCCAGTCCATATTAACCTGCTGATAGCTAAGATGTCAGCGAGTAATAGATACGTTTCATCTTTCATTGTGTTAAGCTTTCCCATGCTCGTGCTTCTTGTATTCCATATTCCCACTTTGATTTTATCTTTGCAGCTTCATATTGTCTTTACTCAGCTAACAAACGTTACAAAGGCTTTCGTCTACCTGTGCAATAAATACCACCTCAGTAGCATGTTGAGTGCCATCATGTTGAGAGGCACATCATCCGGCACTATATCATCAATCATTTTATATTTTCTACCCATGTGGTTTTCTTGACAAAAATACAGGAGTGGTTTATCACTGCCATCTCAATTCAACTCAGTATGAATTAATGCCTTTGCCACTGCCATTAAAGTGATTGTCTGCTTTAAACATCTTTGAATGTATAGCTGCTGCCCAATATTGGTGCTTGCTTCCTTTAGCTGGGCAGCTGGGATTACCTTTATTCCTTCGATCACCCTCCTAGGAATATACTGTACAGTCTTGGCATGAATATGGCATATACTGTACTAATGACATTCTTCATTCATCCCTCCCAGGACAACCCCCATCACAATGAGGCTACACACCAGGGCTCGGATGGGGAGGGGAATTTTAATTTAGGCTTTAAATATTTACCTGTGCTTTTATAATATACATAAATCTGGACATAAGTTCAGGACACTCAAGAAGGAAATGGAAGTGATCAAATATAATTTCAGGATTTCTGGAAAAACAAGCAAAATGGAACGTAGCTCACTAATTCAGGAAGAACATGGACAAACTCAGGAGACATTAGCTGCTTTAAATGAGAGAACAATTACAGTGAACTTCAATGTTTAAGTCTAAGAAGGAGCATGCATGAAATGGAAAACCTGCTTCAAACTCAAAATTAAACTTCTGGGTTGACAAAAGGTTCTGTTGTAACATTCTAATTTGACTGATTCTAATAGAGCAACACTCGGAATTGCTCAAGTTTTCCACCTACATAAAACACCAGTAACTCAGAACAAGCTTATTTCCCAAACTGTTCTCCCATGAGCTGGGAAATGGGACAGTAATCCACACTGGCTATTTTGCTACCAGATGATACACTGGTTCATCAGATTATTTTTAAGATCCCTCTTGGAGTTATTTTAGAAAATTTTTAAAAGAATAAAAACGTTTCCAGATTCTTACTAAGAATCAGATATGCATTCCAACCAGATACCACAACCACATTCACCGAGCTACATGCATCTTATGAATCATGTGAATTTCTGGCAACATACCGGTTTACAAAGCATTTAAGAACATTGTCATGTCTGCAGACAAACTCTATGAAGCGAGGAGATGTCATTCTGCAACAAAAGTTCAAACAGTTTAATAAAATATCCAATGTAAAAATAATACATTGCAATGTTTTCTTTCCAAGATATTAAAAAAACCTACTTTTTTTTATAAAAATTTATAAATTTTATTGTTTAAAATCAACGACTTACAATACAAAAAAGAACAAAAACATAAAACAAAAAAACAAAAACAAAAACAACAATTCGGACAAAAATATACTCTACATAAAAAAAACCTACTCTTGAAGCAGCTCCATTAAGATTACCTTCTCTATATTAAACATTTTATTCATAAAGGAATAAATATTTTTTAAAGGATAATTTTAAAAATATGCACAAACTCTTAACTTAATAAAGTAGATGGGGGGGAGGGGAAGTTACAAAAACGCTCAGCTTTGGAAGTGTAAAAACACTCCCAGAGGAAGATTCAAACACCTTCAATGGTCTAATAATCTAATTTGAATACTTATTACACAACATGTTGTTTTAAAATAGAGCCTAGCACACAATTACATAAATGTAGATATATATATATATTGTACATATTATCACTGTGAGAATACGAAGGCTGAGATGATATACTGCACTTGCCCATAATTTTGTTATGATCCACTGTGGTGTATGAACTTCAATATGATGTATACACAAAGTATAGTTAAACAACGGTGACTTAATGGCATGTGAACCTACTTAACTGCATGAGGTCATAAGAATTCTTTGGGGGAACCCTAAATGAGTATAATCTTCATGGCATCCCTCCACTGGCTATGATGTTCAGAAAGTCTTATTAATGTGCATTCATTCTTCAAAATTTTCCTATCTGAACTGCCTCCTGATAATCATGTGCATTCTCAAATAAATAAATGGAGAAACTGTAAATTCCTCTTTGTATTAAAATTTACTTCTGATAATTCTCTTGAATTCTGCTGGGACCATATATAGGTTCAGGTCACAGGTCAGAAATAGAGATCTCAGTATTCACAGATTGATTATTTAACTACTGTACAGGTCAGCCTTGAATTACAATGGCAGTTGGAACCAGGACTGCAGTTGTTAAGCATTGTGATCGTAAAGTATGGCGTAACATGACCTCATCCTTTAGCAACAGCAATCCAGGCAGTCCTGGTTATCATTGTAACCCCAAGACATGTGGGTCATTAAGCAGGAAGCAGAGAAGAGAAAATCCCAGGTTTTGAATGATCTGGAAGAAGGAAATGAAAAGGTCTGAAACTTACCCCTGAGGCATCTGACAAGAGCAACACATATAAAATGCTTGAATGACAGCACTCAGCCGGTTTGCTGTCACAGAAATAACATCTTGGCAGTCCACGTAAGCTTCCTGGGCACTGCCAACTTCATACATTTTAGATTCCTCTTTTTCTGCAGAAAGCGTACTTGTTTCAGTTGAAGCAACTTCAAAGGTCGGTGTAGGAATGCTATCTTCTTGCTGATTGGGTCCTTTTGGCTTCAGCAGGATAGAAGAGATGTTGGTTTTATCCTTCATTAATTCTGCAGATATTAGGGCTAGCCATTCATCTAATGAATGCCAGAGTAATTCCAAAGGCTATCAAGGGCAAGATAAGGACATAAATTGTAGGTGATTGTACACTAGTTTATTATATATGTATTTACTGATATGAACACTGAAAATATTACAATTTTAATGTATTTTTCTTTTTTTTAATTAAAAAGTAGGAAAGCCATTTTCTCTGGCATATCCGTCCATAAGGAAAATAACCATTTCCTGATAACTGATAAATAATATTAAAATAAAACATTAAAAATAAATAAATGAGAACCGGTATGGTGTAGTGGTTAAATTGCTGGCTTAGAAACCAGGAGACTGTGAGTTCAAGTCCCACCTTAGGCATGAAAACTGGCTGGGTGATTTTGGACTCTCTCTCTCTCTCGGCCAGGGTTCATATCAGGCATGTGACAATAATAGAGGTAAGGAGTAAAAACATAACTTCAGGAAGGAAGTATTAAAACCCATTAGGTAATAAAGCCACAAATAATTATTTAATTGCAAAAAGTGCCACAGCATCAGACAAATGAGAAACAGTCAACGTGCCTTTAGGTAAGTAAAAAATGTATGTATATGTATTAGAGATGACAGTCATGGAAATAATGTGAAAATGGAAAATAATTAACTAGAAACTATAAATATTAAGTCTTACACCAAGACCTCTATGTAAGATATTTACTGCCTCACACACAAGACAGAGATTTTCAAAAAAATAATAAAATATATAAAATTCTAACATTATTTCCAAAAGCCCAGGTATTATGCCAGATACATTTGGGTACAAGTAATTAAACTAATCAACTAAAGATATGCAATCTGCATAAACTTATTAACTTCTTAAATAGGATGAACTTAAGACGCATAAATAGAAAACAGTAATGATTACAGAGGGAGAGAAAAGTCAAGGCGGGCCAACTTAAATAAGTATCAACCAAATTTATTTTTTCCCATGTGGATTAACATACATATACATAATAACATTCCTCTCTGTATTTTCTATCTTTCTACTAATATCTAGTAGCATTACTTTTCTGACCTTGAACACTTGACTTCTTGGAGTTTTATTTCCGTTGTAGCCCATATCATTTCCATTATTGGGAGTGGATGGGCCAAGACGAAAGACATGGCAAAAAATCCTCACTATCCTCAACAGACTCTTCATTTGCACCTCATAATTACTTGACAAACTAAAACAAAGCATATGCAATCATTTTAATTAACAAAATATACATAGGGAAATTATACTGCAGCAGTGCAATAACTAAGCCAGGGGTGTCAAACTGGCAGCCCGCGGGCCAGATGCGTCATGCACAGGCCACGCCCACCCCAGCTCCGCAAATGGGAAAAACGTTATGAAACATCACGTGATGACAACGTGACATGGCAAGTTTGACACCCATGCTCTAGGCAGTCATATAATAAAGACCGAAGGCCCCATTCTCCAAAGCCATTTACATTTTTAGCCATATCCAAACATCAAAATATAGATGAGTCATTTCACAAATCTTCTTACTTTCTGACAGAGACTTTAAATAATATAGATAAGCCATCCAATCAATCACTATGTTATATTCCAGTAGTTCTCAACCTGTTCTTCATCACAGATCCTCTTTAAATAGATTTTGTGGCCATGGAACATGGCCACGGCCCCTTAAGACTTAAGATTTAAATCATAACATTTCTTCAAACATTCACGGACACCCTGTGACAACATTGCAGCCCCCCCAGGGCTCTGTGAACCACAGGTTGAGAACCACTGTCATATTCTATTTGCAAGGAACAAGAGTTCTATGCAGTAAATGATGCTAGTTCTGTATCCATCTCTTGTATCTCTGGTGGAACTAATCCAAGCATCTGAATGGCACATGTTGCTTATCCTTTATCAACATAAATATCACTGAACTGTTTTCACATTCAACCCCTTAGCTTTACTTCCTCTTCTCTGTAAACAATACTCTTGTGACTATTCAGAAAAATCTAGCTGCTTCGCTATTATCTTTGAATCTATGTAAGTTCAGCTCGAATGGCAATCAGCATATCCCATGGCAGGAAGAGGAGAAGGAGGAATAACAATAACTATGTTACCTAAGCAATTTATGGCCATTCGTAGTAGCTACTTCAGCAAGACTCGTTAAGATTTTAAGGTACTGGTTTTCATTCTGCTGAGATAAGTGTTCTAGGACTTGGCGCAACTGGATATGAAAAGAGAAGTCATTAAGATGTATTATCACATTAGTTAACATGTAAGACTTACCATTTCTACTACTAACAAGAGTTAGTTTATGTATGCATAGCTATACTGACATCAACCCCACTGAGTCTAAAAGTGGTTATTTTCTGCAGATTATCAGGATAACACTTTGAAAATGTATACTTATATTAGAATAAATTTCACTGAGATGCCTTTCCAGATAAACATATATAGAATGACTATAAGCATGATTCATTTAGAATTTCATAGAAGAAAAAATACATTTATTTAAAGGAAGCACCTACACATCAATTTACCATGGAAATTGGAAAACTGAATTTACCATGTTTTCTCTAAGATCTTCATTTTGTGTCATTTGAATAATTGTTTGAAAAAGTCTAGGATGATGTTGTATTAGAACTTCACAGGTCTCTCCATAACCACCCTGAAAGAAAACAATGTTTTCATATAAGCAGACATTTCTACACTTCAGAAACTGTTTCTTAAATGCTGAAGGTAACTGAGATATTTGATGAGATTAAACACAGGTGCAAATTTAAAAGGACCCATTGCCAGGGACGCAAGGCCATTTTTTTCAAAAAACTCAGAATTCATTGTCATGAAAGTGTTTTAGCTCACATCTCAAAATAAAAAAAAATCATTTTTTAAATAAAGATACATTACTCTATACCACAATAACGAATACTAAAAACTAGAAAAATATATTTCCCACAATCTCACAATATATAAGAGAGTACCAATATTATGCCAATTCAAGTCAAATCACTGGAAGGAATGATTGTGAATTTATGCCCGGGCCTGGGGTCCCAAGTGTGTGAAGGGCTTCATTTCCTGATTATGCTAATATGTTAGGACTACTGTATAATATTTCTTGGCTGCTATATGTATTTAATTTCTCTTTTTGTACTATGTTTTAATTGGCTTTATTAAATGTTATGATTATTTGCTGCCCAGATTTACTTGTTTGAAATGGATGCCATACAAATTGAACGAATGAAGGAATGAAAGAACAAATGATATGCCCAAAATATCTTATGGAATTTCACCCTTTTTTAATATTATTTTAGTTGAATATCTGGCAGTTACTAGCATGTTTTTGGAGGTGAAATTCCGAACTATGTCTTGTGGGCACCATGTTGGCAGCCTCTATAGCAATCATTCTTACATCATCTATCAGCACCTTCATAAAATGCTAAACACCTGTGATTACATGATTGATGATTACAATGGCAATGAACAGGTACATTTAAATCGTCCATATATAATTGAAATCAAATTATACCTGTACACAAAGATCAAGTGGGGTGACTCCATTTTTATCTGGCAAGTATTTGGCTCCTCTCATCAGAAGAATCTGTGCAGTGTCTCTTTGACCATGGCTATATAAATTATACAAACCTGGTAAGAACTGGTTAATAGAGGCTTTACAATCCATAAAACATTTGATAAATAATATGCATCCTTCTAAGGAAGTCTGACTGAGAACTGATTAAGATATCTTTCACACAGAGGTTAGAAGAAAACATCTACTGTACTTGCATTACTGTTAAAATCACAGATGAACTTAATTATATTACAATTATTACATAATCAATTTCATACAAATAGTTAATGAAGCAAACAGAAAAGCAACTGAGGAAAGCATTTTCACTCAATTATTTGCATGGGCCTACTGTGAACAATTGGTCTAATTTGGCACAAGACACTTGCTTAAGTCCAAGAGTGCAGTTATGCCAAGAAAGTTGATGCAGTTGATTAAGAACAGGGGTGAGGAGGGTAAAGCTAGCATGATACCCACTTTGCCAGCTGGCTGATTGCAATTTTAACACAGAATACATTTCATGTAATGTTTTAAACTGCAGAACAAGTCATACCTGCAAGCAAAGTAGAGAGAAGTTGCTCCTGAAACATTGGGCCTGTTAATATCTGCACCGCTATCTAAAAGACACTGAACGGTCTTTGGAAAAGAAAAAAAATAATGAAATACATTTATAAATATGATTTAAGCTTCAATCCTATGCCCACTCACTTTGAGAACCAGCTTTACTAAACTCAATGGAACTTATTTCCATTGCTGCAGACATCTACAAGATTATGTTTCTATAATACCAAAAACACGTTCTCCACTAAGAAAAGCCTTATATTCTGAAATTATCATATAATTGTCAGAGTCACTGAGAGTGAGTTGGGTGGCATATAAATTTAGTAATAAATAAAAAATAATAATCTTCATTAAAATTGAGAGCTCAATTAGATTACCAAGAATTAAATAATATCTTCCCAATGAATTAAGCCCCTTGTAAATAATTGTGTATAAATACTGTAAAATATTTTAACTAAAGCTAAGAATGTTGTGTACAAGTTACATAAGCCTTATTAGTACAATGTACCAGATTTCAAGGATATGTTGTCCCTAAAGATGATAGGCAGACATATAGACAGACGAGAGAAAGACAGAGAGAGAGGGAGAGAAATGCATCACGGCCATCAACACCACCACAAATCATCAAGTGCAACCAATGCTACTGCTCTTCTAGCCTAAAACAACTAAATGTCTAAAACAGAGGATGTCCAACCTTAGCAACTTCAACTCCCAGAATTCCCTTGGGTGATAGTGGAATTCTGGATGTTGAAGTCCACAAGTCTAAAAGTTGTCAGGTTAGACACTGGTGTAAAAGATCTAAGAGTTTTAACATTATGCTGAACTGAAGAGTCCGTCATTTTCAAAATCAGCAAGCAATATTTCTTAACAATATTGCCTGCTGAAAGTCAATAAATAATCTTGGGATTTCCTAGGATCGGGATCCTTGCATATAAAATGTTTACAGTCTTAAAGCCAGAGCATTCAGGATCAAGCCATCTTCCTCAACTTACCGTTTTATGGCCATTTTGACAAGCAACGTGAAGGGCTGTCTGTCCCATTGCATCTTCAACATCTACATTGGAAACGTGCTGTACAAGATCATGAAGCAGTTCTGTTCGTCCATTAACAGCAAGCCAATGGATCTGGGTCAAAAGATAACAGAGCAAGCATTCAGCAAGGAAATTTACAGCTTGCTCAAATGCATTTCATTGCCAAACAACAATCTAATGTTCATGGAAACAGAACAATTAAGATCTCTCTATTAACTTAGAAGTTTTAGAAAAGTATATAAAAGTACAGCTAGTCCTTGACTTATGACCAGTCGCTTAACTAACATTCAAAGTTACAACAATCTCAAAAAAAAAAGTTACTTACAACCCATCCACACTACCAACCCCAGCCACGTGATCTTTTGAGCACTTGGAAACCAGTTTACATTTACAACTGGTTGCACCGTCCCATGGTCAGGTGGATGACATGAATAAAATGAAAGCACTTACTGCTGTCAGACCTTCATTGTTACAAATGTTGACATCAGCACTGTACTCCAGTAGCTTGCTCATACACTTTTTCTGGCTGCATAGAAAAATAAATTAAATATCAGTCATATGTCCAATATCCTTTTTTGTTTTATTCATTTATGAACGTATATACCCCCTCAATCCAACTGGATGCTAACAAAATGCAGTAACTATTAGTTATTAGTATTCAGTAAAGAAGAGGAAACAACAGGCACTTAATGATTACATCAAAGCAAGTAAAGAAACTTTATTGAAAGAATCTCTGAAATAAGGGCTATTTCTGAAAATAAAATTGATCTATGAGTGTCCCAAAAGTGCTTTTTCAGGAGGCAACTGGTCTTTCTTGTTTTTTCTTTGAAGACATTTCACTTCTCATCCAAGAAGCTTCTTCATCTCTGACACGATAGTGGGGAATGGAAGGATATCCTGTCAGAGTTGAAGAAGCTTCTTGGATGAGAAGCAAAATGTCTTCAAAAAAAACCCAAGAAAGTCCAGTTGCCTCCTGAAAAAGCACCTTTGGGAGAACTATGACCTGGATGACTGAGAATATCTACAGACTTTTGATCTATGACTCTACAAAACAATCTTGAAATCAGATGAAAATGGGAAACCAAAGTATTCCATGGATAGTTTGGAAAACTACCAGAGGGAAACTAGGCAATATCAGAACATGGCAGTAGTTTATTATTTATTATTTATTTATTATTTCAATTTGTATGCCGCCTGCTCCCAAGAAACTCCGGGTGGCTCACAATAGTAAAATGATACAAAACAGTATAAAAAACTTAAAAACAATTTAAAACATCTAATTTCATTCGACCATCATCCATATCACCCCCAAGCCTGCCAGCACAGAAAGGTTTTTAGTGCCTTCTGGAAGGTCACCAGGCTCGGGATGGTCCTAATCTCTGGGGGAAGTTGGTTCCAGAGAGTCGGAGCCATCACAGAGAAG
>JANHJO010008246.1:39910-50636 GCA_032468235.1 Pseudoxyrhopus heterurus | reverse complement strand
ACTACTCCAGTTCCAGGTGCAGGATGACATGTCCTTGACTGAGGAGAAGAATGTTGTTATGACTAACTTCCTCCCCTCTTTGAGATCCCTCCTTCCAAATTTCCAGGCACTAGAATGTGGAAGCATGGAAGCTTCTAAGAAGAATATGGCTTCCAAAGCTGACATATGCTTTTTAAGGAAAAAGAATGAAGTGTTTTGTGGTTTACTATAGACTAGTAGCAAAAGGGTCAAAGTAAATTATGTTTGTCTACACACAAAGATTGGGTACAGTGCTTCTGTTCTTGTGCATAATAAAATTCTGTAAGAGATCTGTTTAAGTTTCAGAAAATGATATGGTTTGCCAGATTTATACAATACTTGAGGTTTCCTATACTAGTGCTCTCCTGCTGTAGTGAATGACCAGGATGTCTAAGTATCTTGTGCTGTTAGCACTCCACAATGCCTACTGGGCCTGCCTTCTTGACCATTGGATTGTTGATCAATCTCCTCTGCTCAATCTCCACTGGCTTTGAAGACAGGTGCCACCAAATACTTATAGAAAACTATAAGCAGTTTTACAGAATAACACCCATGGTTACTACAATAATGGACTTCCAGTGCCCCCTTGTGCTAGACTCTACGCTCCAGAATCTGCAGAATCCACTCCATATCTACAGATGAACTGCTGAACAATGAGTCTTCTTAGAACCCAAACAACAACCATATACTACAGGGACAAAACAATTTCTCTGTAGATGCTTGGATAGTGGGAAGAACAGTACTTCATCTGTAGTTTTTACCTCCCTCTTTCTATCAATAAAATTTTGAATTTTTTTTCCTTATGAAAAGGAAAAAAATACATTTTTCAGTATTTTGATTATTTTTTCTTTTAGTACAGAGGTGTCAAACTCGCATCGTCACAGAGGTGTCACGTGATGTATTGCGACTTTCATCCCTTTCACTACACCAGGTATGGGCGTGGCCAGCGCATGATGCATCTGGCCCGCAGGCCATGAGTTTGACAGCGCATGATGCATCTGGCCCACAGGCCACGAGTTCTACTATTTTAGTAGAAAGTTGTAGATATTTCAGTACACATAAACAAGACGAATTATAAATTTCTAACACATCCATCTCTGCATCATTTAAGTGATGCTGGATCATTATCAATTTATAGAACAATCTGCCATTTATGTCCACTTTCTTTGACCAAGTGACACCATTTGAGATAAAGTAACACTCTTATTTTGCTATACATCTATGACATACTTACATGGAGTTATGGTGACTTAAAACACCACCTACTTTTTAAATTCCAACTTAAATTCAAGTTTTGTTTTATTTAAAATTATGGTCCTGTATATGAAGTACATGTGTTCTATATTTATTTCATGGGGTAGTCAAACATCCTATTATACTGGACCAACGAAGTGTGGAATGTGATAAAACCATAGATTACTGAAGCAAGTAAAGAGTTAATACTCACTGTGCCATAACAAAAGGAAGCAGAAAACTAAGAGAACTTGATAATTGGATAGCGTAAAAAAATGGAAAAGAAGATAAACACTATATAGAGAAAAGAAGACACAAGACACACATCTTTTGATAATGTTTAATATAAGTGTGGTGATTTGTGGATAATTTTTTTAAGAGATACAACTTATGTCTTATATGATCTGGTGATACAATATTGTAGTTAAAAATAAAAAAAGTTGAATTTATCATCAGATGACTCTTGTTCTTTAAATTTCTCACTACTCTTTTTTGAGGCTACAATCAACCATTCCCCCATAGCTTTTTCAGTTTTCCCCTTTTTCTTGACCTATTTACTCTTCTTTCATGTACATATTTATTTTGCAATTCAGTTCTCATTCGTTCTCTATTTAACAAACCATCCCAATGTACTTCTTTTGTTTTAGTCACTCAGTTTTGTATTCAGTCCACATACATTCAGCATCCTCTCTTGATACTATCTTCTCTTGTTTAATCACTTTTGAAGTAATCTATTCCCATTGCTTCAACTTACCTTTTTGACATATCTAGCTCATGCTTCCACATAACACAGCCGTTTTCCATTCTTTTGACAAACATGTTTCACAAAACACCACATACTTCCACCATTTGCACATCTTGACACCTCTCCATTTACTTCTAATCTTTACAAAACATTGTACCAAAGAACACCCATTCTCATTTTGCTCTTCTTTTTACCATTTATTTATAATTTGCAATCATCCACTGAATTTTCTTTGCTACCTTGATGTTTGATATAGTTTTTTTTCAGAGCCATACTTTTGTTGCATTGTACAAATATAACATTCACTGCCACTCATTGTGGTTCTCAGCTAACGACATAGCATTTTGAAGTACATGTATATTGATATTCTACCTCTGACATCACCAGAAGCATTCCTTAAATATGGAATAGTTGAATTGTGTTCATATGTGTTGAACTGTGTTCATATATATTAATGAACGCACAATATGTGTTCATTAATATATACATATTAATATACATATTAATATGTTTATATTAATATATATCTTACAGTAATTCTTCTTCCATTCTAGACTCTTTCACATCTTTTCTTCCATGTCTTCCATCTTTTTTTAAATATCTTATCACTATCAAATTATGATTTGTTCCGTATTTAGAATTCACCCTTGTACCCTTCACTAATTCTCTCATTTTTTTATCATAAACAATCAGATCATTCATTTTCTCCATTTGTATGCAGAAATAGACTTAAACCTTGTACTTGAAAATGAGAAGACCTTTTCTAAGCTGATACTGACCAGTCCTCATTCTCATTTTTACTTGGGTCATTGAATGGTTGAATTAATTTTTCTGTACTCTTTTGTGTTATTATTATGTTTATGTCCCCTAACAATAATTTTTCTCCTGGATTGTGTTCATTCAGAATATCTCCTAACATTCATTTCTGGCTCTTCCATTATTATCATTCAGTGGACTGTGGATTCCTACATTCCTGCGCACCTATAACAGCCTAGATAATTTAGTTCTTACATTCTTAAATACCAATTAGTTTCCCATTGCAACGAAAGGTGCTGGTTATCATATATAAAGATCTTCATAGTATAAGGCCTATCTTTTTTGAGGGATCAGCTGTCTGTGATAGTTTCTGCCTATTCCATCCATGCTCCAAGTCCCACCAATCAGACAGTGTCATCTAATGAGACTCATCTTTATTGCAGCACCTGCCCTCTGGAGCAGGCTTACCAAAATATTCAAATGGCCTTTACCTATACTGACCACATTGTCTTGAGAAAAATATAGGACTAACCTGAAAAAGGGGCAAATCTAAAAAAGATTCATAAGGCTAAAAAAATAATTGTTTATGTTTATAACTTTGCTTTACAAAGGGAAATTCGAGAGCAGAATCAAGACAACTTTTGCAAAAATGTGTATTCTAATAAAATATCTAAAATCAAAAAGGATATGTAATTTTTTTTTTAAACGAGAAGTCAATTTCCATATTTTCACATGAATATGAAAGATTGTGCGTTAAGTAGCACCATTTGTATGGTAAAAGTTAAATGTCCAAAATAAAGGACAAAAGTGAATTTTTAAGAAATAAAATTATCTAAAAGACAGCTTTCCAAAATAAAGGACGTATGGTCACTGTATCCTCACCCTGTCTTTGTTCAAATGGTCCTTAGGTTTAGATTTTCCCAAGGCTTTGGGCTTAGGTTGGTGGAATTTACATTTATGTTGGTTTTATGTTTCATTGCTGTGCCTGGATAACATCTTGCTTTCTTCTTTACTATGTTTTTTTTCTATTTTAGTGTTGTTTCCTTCTCAGAGCTGGACAGCCTTATAAATTTGATATATATTAAATTCAATTTGTAGTCTACTTATAGGTTTCTATTGCTTTAATGTTGGTTTTTTATATATTTTAATATATATATATATGCTATTGTTGTTTTAATAAAGCTATTAGAAAAAGCACAGATAAATTTGATCTTCATAGATAGGCTGACAGAATACACTGTAAGGAAAGCATAGAACTCATTTATCAAATAGAAAGCTGTCCAGGATTTAACAAAAAGGAAATACCAAGAATTCTATAAAAACTGGGATCAATAGAATGCAAACTATTTCTTCAAAAACGTGAAAAGCAAAAGCTTAAAATTCTAAACAGCAGACAAAAAGCTCCAGCATTTCAGTCCTGGTTGCTTTTAACAAATAAGGTGTGGGAAGTATACCAAGAAGAATGTGCTAGCCTATTCTTGTAAAATTTAGCATTGTGCATGTATTATCAGCAATATTCACAGTTGGTTCATAGCATTCTTGTCTCTCAATAAACATGTCTTTGTACAGGATGATAATTGCTCTGCCTGCATTTCCTTTGGCACCCACCAATCATTGCTAAACCATTAGTAAATAATTTTTTTTTTTGTATGTGTCAGCTGTTCCAAAAATATTGGTTAACTTTGGCAGGCCAGTTTGCTTCACACTTTCAACATGCTTTTGCTTCCTGAAAAGTGCTTTCCCACCGCCCTCTGCTCCCTTTTTTGACAGTTTTGTATTTGAAAGAGGACATTTTTCTTTCATTTGAAGAGTAAAACATACATACCTGGATTTGGGAGATCCCAGTAACTGGGTTTCAGGCTTGTGCCAAATTTATTAAATCATCATCATTGTCATCAATTCTCAGGATAGTTTCCTATTTTCTCTCCTGCCATCCCCTTCTCTGGCATATGTAAAACTGACTTTTAAAGGGTTAGACAATAATGGATCAGGTAAGGTCAGTTCTAGCAGTAGCTATTACAGCTATTATTTTCTCTTTTCATGGGAGGGTGCTCAACAAAATGAGATTGTCACACTCCTTTTGGGTGTGTGTGTGTGCATGTGTGTGTGTGAGAGAGAGGGAGGGAGACAGGGAGGGAGGGGGAGAGAGAGAGAGGAGAGAGAGAGAGAGAGAGAAAAGACAGCGACAGACAGTTAAAAGCCTCTTCATGTAAGGATGTTATTTCATAAAGACACCAGCACTGGATTATCGCCTTCACTTTAAACTTCTGCCAGCTTGTACAAAGAGATAAAACAAAATAGCCCCAGTCCCAGGGGTGGAGAAGTGGTGGCCATATCTGCCTATGTCCACAAGCTTTCATTTTGATTAGTCACATGTGAGGAAAATTCACTTAGGCTGAGAGGTAAATTTAATACCAGTTATGCCCATGCTGTTTATATCACAACCATTTTCACATGATGCCACTTAATTCCCCAAGAAACAGGAAGGTAAATCGGCGGCTGGCTAGCTAAGGTGTCATAATGCATTAGGACCAGGGCTCACCGCAGGGGATAATGGTTCTGATTACTGTTGACTCATGTCTCCACCAACTGCCTCATGTAAAATAAGTGACATTTAAAAGACATCAAAACGTGCATGCACTGTACTAGACCTTCTACCTGAACATCAGGTCCCTTTTTCACCCTAAGTGATACAAAATGATAATTCAACATGCCGTGGTTGATCTGCACTAAGCTTTTAACTTCCTGTCTTGTGTTTTTAGAGAAAAATCTGTAAAAATGCTTCTGGGAACTTCTCCAACACGTTATCATTAATTTCTTTTTCTTTTTCTTCTGCTTTTCTATTTTGCCCTTGGATATCAGACTGTTCATCTTTTGAAAGGATTAAGACAGAATCAAGTTGGTTTGTGGCATACAACAAGAGGCAGCCTGGTCTCCGAAGGCCCGTTTATGTCTATTTTTATAAAAAGAATCAAATTCCAGTTTACAGTAGGCATATGTCTCAGTTGACATCTGTTTCAAAGCCTTGGATGCTTTGCTTGCATAACAGGCATCAATAAATGGCCTTGTTTTAAGTCTGTTCACTCAGTTGTATTTGGGTTGTTCAGCTGGGGATTTGACTTGCAGCTGATCCCCTACCGCTCATAACAGATAAAAAAAGGAGGAGGACAAACGCCTGAGAAGCTCAGGCTATTTATTAATGCAGATTTTAACAATCTCAATGAACTACTTAGACTTCCACCAGTTTCTTATTTGACCAGCCAGAAGATTAGGCAATGATTCAAAGTAACAATATGAATGTTTAGGAAAAAAATGTTTTATTTATTTAAAAAAAATTGAATCATTTCAATCACAGAAAAATGTGATTAATCATTTAATAGAAGTGCACAGACATTCATTTTTTGAGTTGGAAGAGAAACAGTAGAATTCTGCTACATTTTCTAAAGGACGTAACCCACATATTGTGATACCTACCTAGATATAAACTTAACCATTTATTTATGAAAAAAAAGTGTTTTTCTGTTGTGTTAAAAGTAGTCACAGATTTTGACTGACTATCTTGTGTGGTATGTGAGAAAAATGTTCTTTATCACTGCACATGTCCTTTGGTATTTTCTTTGATATATATTCCTATTTTAGAGGATTTAATTCTTTACAGCTGTTTTTCATACCGGGTTGGTTTCTTCTCACCCAACTCAAAGATTTATGTTCATCAATAATGTTACTTAAGTTTATGGCCTGATGGTCATAAAATAATTTTTTATGGTTTGTCCTATTTGATTTTACTAATAACAATAGTAGTGCAGCCACTGAATTGCTACTCAAAAGGCAGTGTAAATTCCCCACTGAAATAAATGTTCTGTCTACTGATCTCATTACTCTATGCATTTCTTTGCCTATCAGTCATGTGAAGTATGGACAGGGAAATGCAGATTGCCATTGAATAAAGAGACACATAACTTGAACTAGATATTAAAGAGGTAATAAGTGATCTGAACATGCTGCTGCTTTCAGAGAAGGGACTATTGTTTTTATAACATATACTGTAGTTTTATTCCAGTACATAAAACCCCCAATAATACATTAATTCCTGAAGAAACTCTAGGTTGGATTTGTCATCTTTGTGACTTTAACGAATTCCTTGATATACATCTGGACTAGTGGGAAGCCACAAGAGGTTTAAAATATTGTTCCGGATGCAAACTTGGGATGAAATAAATTAGTTCATTTGATGTCTGACAATGTCTGTATTAGCAGACTCCTGTGCATTCTGAGGCCCCTTTTCATTTTGCTGCTTGCTTCCTCCAAATCGTTACATATGGTTCTCTAATAGTTTACTGAGTTTTTTTTTTCAAGTGGATTTACTTATCAGCTTTTTCCAGTAGTAGCAACAATAGTAGTAGGAAATGTATATCTCCCATTTACTCTTATCCAGTACTCCTACTTTCTTTTTCTCTTTAATTTTTATATATGGTAAAAATTTCATTGAAGAGAGGTTTTAGATGACAGGGCTGTAATTTTAAACCCAATAGAAGAGGTGTAAGCAATTTGAGCTTAGCTGAAGCATAATCTTAGGTTGTCAAGAAGAAACCCATTCTCTCTATGCTAATCAATCAGTGTATTAAGCAACCAATCATCTCTTCAGCTTAGCATATATCCTAAGGTTTGATATATCTATTAACTGCCCATCATGTAGCTGGTCTCTGGATGATGAGATTCTCCTATCTTGGCATTTTGGAGGCAGACAACTGAGCTATCACAGCCTCAGAGAAAAACCAAAGAGGAGATTTCATTCCTTTTCTAGAAAGCAGACAATCCTAGAATATAGAGCAAAGAAAAGAAAGTAAATTACCTTTTTTTCAATATCATGAAGAGAGAGAGAGAGAGAGAGAGAGAGAGAGAGAGAGAGAGAGAGTGTGTGTGTGTGTAAACTGTATTTATTTTGTTGATTTTTTTACTGCAATGAGAAATTTTATTGTTTATTGTGATGATTGAATCTCCAGCAAAAAACAACAACAAAAAACGACATGTAACATTGTTGTTAGCTGTTCATTGCAAGAGATGCTGCAGAAACAAGTGACAGGATTAATAAAAATAATGATATTTTCCCTGCTAGTATAGGGAAATCAATGTACTGACAGTGGAGAATTTTATTGAAGCGCCACAGAAAGATACATTTAATCTGAAAAATTGAGCTTGGTTTTCGGAGTTTTGCATTCATTTTACATATATAGGAACATATGTATATCTCTACCCATCATGTCATTCAAGTTTTACAGCACAGAATTCTTTCCGTTAGCAGGGAATGCTGCATGTGGCCTGGAATGACTAAAGCTGGTAATCTAATATATTCTTTGTTTATTCTACTAAAATCTTATGTGGAAGGCTTTTTTTCAATATAGAAGCAAATAATTCAATTTTCATTTAAAAATATATTCAGAGCAGCATATGATCTTATCTGCTAATGTTTAAGATATCAGAATATAGATTCATGATGTTATGGAAATCTATATTAAAGAGGGAATACTGTAATTCTCTATTGCTTTTAGAGTTCATAAAGTGCATTTCTAGGAGACTCTGAAGTAATTCAAAAGCTTATTTCTCTAAAATGTATTATGTATAATCTCCAGGAAAAGAATTTGGAAGTTCAGGCCTTACACAGAGTCTTCTAGCATTTGAAGGTCGTATCTATAAGTGGCATAACTGAAATTCATCCAGTCAGTTACTTGGTTTAGTTTATAAAACTTGTGACCTTTTATCAGTTAATATTAATTTTGAAACATAATATTGCTTTGTTATTTCCAATTCTTAAAATTAAAATCACGATACAGCACAAATTATATGATAGCTCTAATAGATTGAACAACTAATAGTACAACCCTGACTTAAATCTCATTATTCACAATGCGGGTTTCTTCCAATTTAGACTGTAATATTGTAACCTGAATTGTGAAAGAGTATGCAAAGACAATCTCCTAACCTTTTCCATTTTCATTTCTTTCACCTCAAAATTGATCCGCCAAATCAGAAGCCTTCCATAATTTCATGCTTCTCCCTCTCCCCTCCCAATGTATTGGTGCTAAACTCTGACTGGAAGGGAACAGTCATGTCTTTAAGTAGAACTGCACATTTATGTTAAATATAACACTTGGCCTCACTTTGAATTTGATATTCAAAAAAAAAAATGAAGTAGGAGCTAGAAGTGCACTGAGGATCAGAACTATTGAACAAGGGAAGAGGTTTCTGCTCCATTCTGTGTTCCTAACAAAAATCTTCCTCTTGACAATAATGACAATGTTACCCACCAATTGGAGAAGGAGGATTTTCTTTGGACAGTTTAGCCACTCTGTAGTATGTTGTTCTTCTGCCCAACTGTCCAGAGAACTTTGTGTTTCTAAAATATTAAAATAAAGCAGAAACATAAAATACATATATGTGCAGTATATGCTTTAGATTTCAAGCTATTCTGGATACAATGAATGGATTTATTCTAATCACTGTTTTAGATATTTTGGCAAGCCATTTATAATGAAAAAAATTGTGTTCAGGAGAAACTAAAAGTTCAGGAGAAACTATAAGAAATACAATTTTTATGGACGATACATGAGATCAGTTTGATGTATTAGACCAAATTATGAATTTAGACTGGAAAAACAACTGTTCACATTTCTGCTTGGTGACTTTGGTAAACAAAGTGTGTTTAACAATTGGTGACTAGACTATTGTCTCAAGTCCACCCCACTAAGTGGGAGCTTGCAAAAGTGTTTCACTGTAACAGTAAAAGGAACACAAGGGAAAAACAGTACTGAAATACAGATGCAGTTTTTGTCTCCCATAGTTTTTAGTTCCCATGTTAGTTCTGTTCTAAGCTCCAAAACCAGAAATAATTTACAGACTAAAGAAAAATCATATTTAGTTTGCAATTTGCAGGAATGTTTGGTTACCCTCTCCCAGAAGCAATCAAATAAGCCACCTCTCCTGTTTATTTATTATTAAATTTATTTTCCTCCCCTCTCAGCAGCTTACATGTGTACATTAACTACTCTGGGAAGCTTATATGTGAACATTACCCATCTTTTGCAGTCATAATGATTTTGTCATTCAGCTATGAACTTCATTGGATGGCTGTCTTTCAATGCAGTCAATTCCATGGGATATTGTAAAGATAAATGATGCAAATCAAGCAAACAAATATCTCTTATAATCAACTCCAAGAAAGCAGTCAGTACTTTTGGAGATTGCCTCTGTTCAAGAATGGGCTGGATGAAGGATGACAATGATGAGAATAAATTGATGTTAAGTGCACATAAGATGGAGGTGATATTGATAAATAAGAAACTCGATTTGAGGATTTAAACCAATTTGGTATGAGGTTGCCCTCTGCTTGAAAGAGCAAGGTTGCAGCCTAGAAGCATTCTTTGATCTTCAGCCGCCAATGGATTTGAGGTGATGGCTGTGATAGAAAGCACCTTTGCACAATTATGCCTGACGTATCAACTGTAATACTGCCTGAGCTGTTCAGATTTGGCCATGGTTATCTACTCTTCAATTGCCTCATACCTTAGCTATAGTAACATGCTGCACATTATGGCTATATCATCACATCTGGAAGTTGTACATAGTGAAAAAGGCAGTAGCTAGAATACTAACTGGTGAATGGGACAAGGATCATATTACTTGCAAGGCACAATTTCAGTTATTGTAATGGATCTTTAAAGCAAGGATGTGCAAAATTTCATGTCTGCATAATAGGACAATCATTTACAGAAAATGACAAACCACACCAGAACTCCAGATCAGCATGTTCTGAGACAGAAACAATCAGGGATAGCAAAAGAAACTCATGTATCAAAAAGAGAAAGAGAGAGAGGAAAGTTCTGAAAAAACCCTATATAAGATAGATAGGTAGATAGATAGATGATAGATAGATAGATAGATAGATAGATAGATAGATAGATAGATAGATAGATAGAT
>JANHJO010008242.1:31807-47498 GCA_032468235.1 Pseudoxyrhopus heterurus | reverse complement strand
GTAAGACGCTGTACTTAAGTAATTAAGTATTCAGCTCTCAGCTGCCTGCAATTTAGCAAGTTCAAATCCTACCAGGCTCAAGGTTGACTCAGCCTTCCATCCTTCCAAGTTAGGTAAAATGAGAACCCAGATTGTTGGGGGCAATATGCTGACATGTTACAAATGAATTAAATCCTGGCATAACTATTATTATGTGAAATGTTGTCAGCGGATATCAGGAATGTGTGTGTGGGGAATTATCACTGCAAATGGTCTCCCTTCCAGAATTAGGGAGGGTCTTGCTGAGACATTTTCTCAGATTACTCTTCTGCCCCAGATTCTCATTTCTTTTATCTGTCCATTGTCCTGCTAGTAACTTTTCCTCCTGTCCCCCAAGGTACTTCCTTCTTCCCATTGCATTCACATCTTCTCCATTCTTGGAAAGTAAAAGGAATACACTGCAGATTGTCCTGGTCTGTATCTGAATTTTGTTTTTGCTTTATTATAGAAATGGGGAGGGGGAGGGTAGAAATCAAAGAAATCTGTAGAATAATCAGCACTTAGGATAATGCTCACTCCTAAGCTCTCTTCTACCATCTATCGCTGGATTCTGTTGCTTTTCAATATATTCTCAGTCTGGCAATATATGAAGGAGTCATGGACCGAATGTCATAGAACAGGGGTGTCAAACTCATGTCATGACGGCGGCGTCACGCGACGTATTGGGACTTTTTTCCCCTTTGCTAAACTGGGCGTGGCCATAACGAGTGCGTGATGCATCCGGCCCGTGGGCCGGGAGTTTGACAGCCCTGTCATAGAACATCACTTGTTCATAATTCTTTAAAACCAACACTAGGTTAGCTTACTGTACATTTATGCAATTATTTATTCCAGAAAGGCTTTCATAAGAGAAAGATGTACTGGACTGTATTCTAACTTCATAATGATCAATAAACAGACTATCCTGAGAAGTTAACCATAGTAACTCTACGGAGTAGAGTATAATATAGAACCATACTAATTAGGCATGCCATAAAGAGACAGAGCACGGCAATCTCACTGGTTAATAATCTAATCTTCCGTACACTCCAACTCGATGTTAATCACTTAATAACAGTTGTTAACATGATTGTTCAATCCACTGTGGTCTCTTTACAACCTGAGTATAATTTTACGGTACCATTTAAATAGATAGCCAGAGCTTACACTTAGAGGCAAATTAACGCACTCTTCAAATTCATCTTTTAACATCTCAGCTGCTGTGAAATTGGGTTTAAGAAACGGCACTTGGAGTAATAGGTTGAAGAGAAAGCATCCTATTGAAAGGAGCCATCAACATTTATTTTTATTTATTTATTTGTAATATAGTAAGACACACTGTTTTGTGCAAAGGAAACTGAAAGTACCGTTCCTTTTCCATGAATAACAACAAATTACAAGCATTCAGATATACAAGAATTTTTGATTAAGAATAGAGTGAGCTGCAGCAACTTAATTGCGTGGGTCATATTTCCACTGTAATTAAGTAGAAAAGTATTTTCCTTTGTTCAGGAATGTCCACTGATCATTGTTTAAGCATTTAGTCTTTTCACAAACATAGAAAGGATGATATTTCTGAATACTCTACAGATGCGATAAAGTGAGATATTGGCAAAAACCACACGTAAATATAAAGATGCCTCAGGATACCTCTAGCTTGCTTGGGAATTTTTGAATAGAAATCTTGTTAGAGGTGGCCAGATTAACATCTAGCAACATCACATTATTTACTTCAATTCTTGAATGCTCATTATATAAAGCATAAGAGCACAAGTGAATGGATTGCCCTGAAAGACAAGATTTTTAGAAAATCACCAAGATTAGCCAACTTGTACTGAAACATGGGTGAGTATCAGCAATGAAAAATGTCCCAGTTTGGGGAACAGGCAGAGTTGTCTTTAAGATTATCCAAAATGCAAATCTCATGATGTTCTTATGAATTTAACATCAAGATGCCCAATCTGTCTCCAACTCTCCATCCATGGTCTTGCAAATATATCCTTACAAACAAAGCAATGAAAATGTAACTTGGTTTTTTTGTTCTTTTCATGAGTCTCCACAGAAGGATATTAAGGGGCAATGGGAATGATGAAGCATGAATGTTGACATCACAATTTAAACCACACATTTTTCGTACTTGTATCCAATGTCAGGGTTACAATTACTAAAGGGTGGAATTTGCATCGAGATGTAGCAGCATGTTTTATTGTTGTTCATCATCGCAATTTGTACAGGCACCTACATTTGTTTTTCATGCCACATCACCTGTATTTAAAATTCACCTGCCGTATAGGAGGCAGAGCACAGAATTCTAAGTTTCAGGTGATTGCCTTTAGGCTTAAATGACATGAGTTTGGTTCAAAGGCTGTTGCCTGGAGTGCAATTTGACAGAAACTAAGCTAACATAGAGGCTGCGAGCAGCAAGTAGAACAATTTCTGTCAAGGAAGAAAGAACAATGCTTGGACAGACATGAATTTTGATACTTACAGGACAAGAGGGAGCATTTTAATAGTGTTACCGATTACTTTTGCTGTCAGGATAAAAGAACACCAACTCCCCTCTAGCAGAAAAGATCGGATTCCAGCCTTTGTGTGTCCCAATGGAAAGTTCACTTTCACTTTTGCAAAGTAACTAAGGTTTTAAAATGACAGATACATAAAATACATTACTTCTACCCTGCCCTGCAAGCCCACCCCCAACTCCTTAGATAGGATTTTACAACATCCCCTTATGATAGTAGTAATGTTTAGTCACTCAATGACCAGCAAAATTTAAAAATATATAACATGAAGGTAAAACAAAAGCAAGATAAAATACCAACAAGGGGCCTCTATGACAAAAGTATAACATAACTAATCTTTCAGGTTTCTGGAGACATTTGAGATTTTGAGGAAATGTTATGGGTGCTCACAAAACCAGGGTAGGCAGAATCAGCCATGAAACACCCATTAGCTGCAAAGTACGTTGCTAGTTGGTGAGAAGGCTTAGGGAGGTGGGGTCTGTCTCCTGGACCTTTCCAACTTTTAGGAATGTGTTCTGCCCCCACTTATAAGTATATGGGGGGCAATGGAAGGGATCTGGTTGGTCTTTCTCTGCAGCCATTTGCCCCTCCAAGGGAGATAAGTGCTTAGGCAGGCATGGCTGGTTGAGTTTTGGATGCAGTGGGATACGTTGATAGGGAATGTATGTGTGTGGTGGTGGTGGCAACTATGTATCCCTTGACCTAGGAAGGGGAGGCAGAGTGGGAAATAAGGAGCTGAGACGCAGGTAGGACCATCATGATGGTGCTATGTTAGTGTGCCTTCCCACTCACACACACACACACACACACACACACACACACACAACTGTGGTTTAGTGGGTTTATTAATAATCGCCAGCAACATCCTTCACCAAAACCCCAGAACTGTCCCAATTAAGTCCAGCCAAAAGCTGACCAATGCTAGTCCACAGAACAATGGCCAATGAGGCCACAGGACACTTGAAAGTTTCCCAATCAAAACAAACCCACCAGGCAAAATTAAATTCACAACACAAGAGGGTTCACGAGGCAAGAAAAGTGCAAAGGCGCCATCCAAGTCAAGGCACGGTGTCATTCCAAAGCAAAGGCAGGAATCACAACAACACAGCTAGAAATTGAACACTTCGTTCCCAGCATCACTTTCATCTCTCTGCTATGCTAAATAGCCAGCTTCTGGTGCAGCCCATCAAGAAGGGCAAGGCTTTCTCCTCGCAAGTAGTCGGGATAGCCTTCTCCGCTCCTGCCTTTTCTCTGCCCTACGCGTTCTTGGATCTGGTGCAGAACACAGTTCCTCTTCCTCATCATTGACTGGCTCCAGCTGCATGTTTTCTGCACCTGAAGTTTCAGGGCTGTCCTGCTGCAGCTGTGTTTGAGCCAAATCCCTCTCTGATGGCTGCTTGGAGCCATTAACCAATTTCCTTCCAGAAGTGCCTGGAACTTGTTCATCTTTCTCGGAGCTGACATCTGGAAAGACAACTGGGGAAGCGTCCAGGGGAGTCATCATAGGTAGGAACTCCGGAGTTGTCTGCACTTGGGGAGGTTGCTTGAAAGTGGTCCCACTGTCCAGCCCTCCATTTCTACCCTCAGTTTCTGGCTATTGGATTCTCAGTGGTCCTGGTCTCTACTCCTGCTTTTGAATCCCAGGATGGTATGTATTAAGGTTGCCCTAATTCATGATCATATTATAGGTGAGGTCATTGACATGGCTTGTTTAATTGAAACCTGTTTGGGACTGAAAGTTAGTTGGTGTTCACCTCTCAGAATCATGGCCATCTGCTTTTGGAGGTTTGCCCCACTTGAGACTCCAAGGGAGAGATGGCTGCTTTCATCCACAGCTTGTTGTGCCTCTCAGAGCTCTGCTCTGCAGATAACCCAATGCGAAGTGTTCTGGTTGAAAATGGGCTTAAGGGAACATTTGGGGTTGTTGCTAGTTACCGTCCTCCCTGCTGCCATGTCAGCTATGTGGCCACTTTTTCAATTTAGACTATGAATGTCCTAGAATAGGCTCATGGCTACCATGAGCTTAGGGTGGTCCAAGGGACAACATATTGAAGTCCCCCAAATCCATAAACTTGGAGAATTCTACAGCCAACCCTGAAGCAGCCTCTAGCAGATCAATCAGGGAGGTTGCCATGCTGCAGGCTAGTAGAGTTGCAACAATCCCAACTGATTCTGTACGTCTATCTTTAAAAATAGGATCTCACAGGATTTAAAAATAGGATCTCCTCAGCTGACTGGGGAGCCTGAAGGTCAACAGAGATTCCCACAGTAGAATTGCTACCCCACCTCCCCTGCCCTAATATCTTGGCTGGTGCCATACCCCAAACACAGCTTAGCACATTTCAGAAAGGGAACCCTTCAGGTCCAGTCAGGTCTCGATAATACATCCCAAGCTGACTTGCTCCTCCCTGATGAGATCACAAATAAGGGGAGCTTTATTATTGACTGACTGACCAACAAGCAGTAGCCCAAAGCCTGGCAATTACCATCTGTAAATCTTGACCCACCCTAACCCCCCCCCAGATTATCCGCTTTCTCCCAGTTCCAACCTTTCAAATCCCCCAGCTAAGGCTCCCTCCATCCATTCCTACAGTCCAAATAACAACATAGAATTAAAGGAAATGGCACTTGGACAACTGTTTCTCTTTCAGTTCCCCAAGAGTTAATCTAATCTGTCTCTCACTGTTAATATCTAACTGAAAAAAGAAATTATATGGTTGCATAGCAACTTTGTTCTGCATTACTTGTTACAAGCAGCTAAAAATTTTCACCTGCAGGAGATAAATAAATACCAATTAAAATATTTTATAGACCCGGATAGCATCATAGAATATCAAATATCATATTGGAGGCTGAGTGAAAGCTACCCTTCTTCACTACTCTATAAAGATTTAGCAAAGTGTTTCATTAAGTAGAATTCCTACTGTGGAGGTGTCTGCATCTCCATCTAGGTTTGATGAATATTGTGTTTTTGAAGTGGGCAAAAGCTTCTAATGAGATCGCAAAGGGGGCATCTGGGTAGGAATTGTAGCATTCTACAATATTCTGTACAATGTGCTGGCAACTTTTTTAGCCCTCCTTTTCCATTTTATTGGTTCCCAAGGACATTGTCCACTTGCCTTCCTTTTTTCTGGGCTCATCTGAATGCAAAACAAATTCTTTGCAGGTAGGAGAAGAGATGAATGTTATACCAGATCCATTATTTAATTATTTCAGAATGCTAAAATAAAAGCTGGGCAAAAGCCAACTTTCTCAAATTCTGAAAGGGGGAGGGGAGAAAAAAACAGCCATCTGGGTTCTCTTGCTTAGGGACTATGGAATGATGACTCTTAGGATAAAGAAATAAAGGACGTGAAATGAATAGGGGGTGAATTTAATGCAATGCATTAGAGAGGACAGAACGGCTGGCTGATTAAGCAGAAAGCAAAATGCTTCACACAGTGTAACATTTTATTAGAAGTCCCACTTGTAGAATGAA
Organism: Pseudoxyrhopus heterurus; assembly: GCA_032468235.1. Lineage (NCBI taxonomy): Eukaryota > Metazoa > Chordata > Lepidosauria > Squamata > Pseudoxyrhopus > Pseudoxyrhopus heterurus. The sequence goes on along the minus strand of JANHJO010008242.1, from coordinate 41,480 downwards.
GTAGTAAAAAAAAAAAGCCCTTAGAAGGCACAGAAGGGACTTCAGATCCTAAAACAGATAAGAAAGCTTTCAGAATAAGAGATTCCTTACATGCTAAATTTCAGCACCTGGTGTGCCTTCTGTTTTCGAAATTAAGGAATAAATATTTATCTTATTTTGGATAGAATCCACCATGATAACACTGATACTCAAACAGGAAGTGAGTAGTCTGATCTGGGCAAACACGAGGAAAGCAAAAGTGCCGAGGTGGAAAAGCCTAAGAGAAAACCTCCCGGCCCTCAGTAAGGTCTCCAAATGTTCAGTAGTCAAGAACTATTGGCTGATACAGGTAGTCGTTGACTTACAATCACAAGAGAGCCTGGAATTTCTGTCATGATGGTCATAGGTTGAAGCACCTATAGGACTGGACTCTATTTTATAACTTTTTTGCAGCAATTATTCCCATGACTTTTTGCCGGAACCTGGCCAAAAAGGCTGGAAATTAGCAAAAAAATGTAATTAATTGCAGTCATGTGACCACGGAACACTGCAACCATAAGCCAGTTGCCAAGTGCCAAAAGTACAGTTTTGTGACTGTGGGTCTAGGTGTGTTGGAACTCCGGAATCAGGTCATAAATAGCTTTTGCAAAGTTTACAGTAACCATTGTTAAGCAAGGACTACCTATAATGGGAAGGAAACTGGATACCCTGCTGGGAGAATATTCTAGAAGAGATTATGGCTGATTAATAAGAAGAATGAATCTATCACATTTTCTGTTCATACTATTGAATGGCAGAAGAATTGGGTTTTGTGGGCAGCTGTGGAGCTGAACGAGAGATACATACTATTAGAAAGCTGTAAATGCAAATAAAAAGAAGGCATATGATCGAAGCTGGTAGTATTCAACCTCTAAAAGCCAAGAGCAGATATGAATAATTCAAAACTGCATCCAACAAATTATCCTGGGTCTATCTGGAAACAAAATCAACCCTCTGGAGTCTCCTACTCTTCTTATGACAGCCCAGTTCACGCTGAACATTCTTTCCTCTGGGTTTTTAGAAATGTTTTTATAATAAATGAGTGTTCAGGCATGATGTGCAGATGATAACATTTACAACTAGGCCTTACAAGAGCAAGAGTTTGATTTGAAATTCATTTCTGAGTTGTTAATTATTCACCACCCTGGTTCATGCAACTGGATAAAAATTAAAAACTAGCAAATTAATTTTCATTTGTCCACATACATTATTTAGCATTCCTCCCTCTTTAAAGACACATAGGGATAATTTGAAGCATGCTGCACATTTGGAATGCTTCATAGTGTACATTATTACTGCAAGATGTTGAAAGAGAATTAAAAAAATTAGAATAGCTTAACCTGACATATGGTTTTTTTTTTTTTACTTTTTAGAAAAAGAAAAGGGATGCGACTATGCCAGAAAAAAGGCACTATATCCTAAATATATTCCACTTGGAAGAGAAAAGGTATTTCCCCAAAAAGTACAATAGACCCATTTCCAATAGAAATATTACTCAGTGCAACCAATGTAGAATTGTTTTGGGGATGCTTCTAACACATGATGTCAATAAAGAAAGGATAATTCTTTCCTATTCCACCATACTCAAAGAATGTACCACTGGGTCATATGGGCAACTAATATTGTTACATCATATTGTACTGCATCTCATGATATTTATCTTTAAAATCACCAGTTTAATAAGTCATCCCTCCAGAAAATTTTAAAGTCAGTACATTTTGAATATAATTTATATTCTGTTTTTTTTTTAAAAATGCTGTCAGTCATCTCTTAAATGAATTATGAAAAAGTCCATCTGCAAAGAGAGAAATTCATTCCTTTCATGTATTAAATATTGATGCATTCTTCCTAAATCTATTTCTTCTCAATTTTAATGCGAAAAGTCTGTGCTACCTTTCATGCTGAGGAAATTTCACCAGAAAATGTGGACCTCAAGTTGAGATTGATTCATTTTTTCATTCATTTATTTATTCATATACAAGCTTCATACAATATTCTTTTGAATTTCATACCTATTACATGGAATGTGACAACTGGATAATATGAGTGGATTCTCCATGCTCTTATTATGACCAAAAGACTAATATCGCAGCATGGGGCCGTGGTGGCACGGTCGTTAGAGTGCAGTACTGCAGGCTACTTCTGCCGACTGCTGGCTGCCAGCAATTTGTCAGTTCGAATCTCACCAGGCTCAAGATTGACTCAGCCTTCCATCCTTCTGAGGTTGGTAAAATGAGAACCCAGATTGTTTGGGGCAATATGCTGACTTTGTAAACCGTTTAGAGAGGGCTGTAAAGCACTGTGAAGCATTATATAAGTCTAAGTGCTATGGCTATTGGAAAGATATAAAAGTATGACTTCATTTACCCAATGGATTGAGGAACTGATTAAACTTGCCATTTGTCAGTAGATTTCAATTATTTATTTAATTTCTATAGCCACTCATCCCAACAAGTGACTCTGGGTGGCATACATCATAAAAAGTAAAACTATAAAAAACTATAAAGAACAAATACATATGCTTGCTGAGTAAAACCATTGCCATAGATCCTTTGTATGGACAGGTGACATGATAGCATTGTTCCAATAACATCCAGAATTTGTGGGTGCTCCAACACTGGAGGTTTTAAGAAGAGATTTGTCTGAAATCATTTGTCTGAAACGGTATAGGGTTTCCTGCTTGAGCAGTGGGTTGGACTAGAAGACCTCCAAGGTCCCTTCCAACTCTGTTATTCTATTAAATGTTGAATTGTAACAGTTAACTGTTATAATGATATATTATACTTTGTTTTATTTTTCTGTTTTATTTTTTCACTTTTAAAGCATTTTTATGTGTTGTTTTATTATCTGGGAATACATCTATTTCTTTGTGTTTTGTTCTTTTTTCTGTTATTGTTAAGGAAAATGTAAAAAAAACTTAGAAGCTTCACATCACACGGAGGTTATAGAAAACATTAATAATTTCATCCTACCTATAATAAATTGTATGTTAATATATTGGGTAGTTAGAGTAAAAGAACTGAGACTTGGGTTCAGATCTTTAACATGAAGATGGACAAGTAACTTTAAGCCAATTGTAGCTTTTTAGTGTGAACCATCTTGCCAAGTTTTATGATGATACAGCAGAGGCTGACAACACATGTATAAATCACCCTGAGCTATTTGAAGGGAGATCAAGATTAAAATGGTGTAAATAAATACAAATAAAAAATAGCCATATACATTTGTGGGTTCTTCACGGATATTTTGAAGAGAGAAGCTGTTGAATGTAAATTCATCATGAAATTGAGAACTCCTATCTTCACTCTGCAGATTTTTTGGAACTCTACTGAAAGCACAAAGGACATAAAACTATTAAATAAGCACTTGTCAACAGCAGCAATATCAAAAATGAGTACAAATATAGGGTGGCACCACTAACCACTTGATTTTAAATGCATTACAAATGCTGAAAAGGCTTGTGATTTGCTATGCATTTGATCTACCTTTTTCTAACTGTGAAGATTGAAGATTTTGCTCAGGATCTGACCATCAGAGCCTCGAGTTTTAAAAATTATACATCCCAATTTGTTTATGGTAAGAGTAACAAAAGAAGGAAATGTGATTAAATGATGAATTATGCAGCCAAAGAGCACTGGCAAAGCAGGTATTGTGTTCCTTCTCTAAAGTAGTAGGGGCCGACCAACAATGACTTTTGAATTGTTTGCACAAGCTGCATAGGAAAAGAAATTCTTTCTCACTCTCCTTGTAACTTTCTCTCCTCTATCCAGAAACATTCCATTTTACTATTCATTCTGAAGCAAATCAGTGTATAGTTTAGTATTACTCCTTTTATATGGTATGCACTTATACCTAAGTAGCAAAGCAATAAAAATCACGATAGAATAGAAATTAATGTCAACCATTTAACACTACAATTATTTTTGCCTAGGCTCTTCCCTCTTAGCGAGTATGTGTGTGTGTATGTGTATGCCACATGTTGCAAATTTCTTCCACTCTGCTATGTCACTGGTTTCTTTGCTGTGGCTATAGATTTCTGTCATCTTTCTATATACATCAATTTGATATAAGGCAGGGGTGTCAAACTTGTGTCATCATGGCATTATCACATGATGTATCACGACTTTTTTCTCCTTCGCTAAACGGGGCGTGGGCATGGCCAGCGTGTGACACATCCAGGCTGCAGGCCGCAAGTTTGACAGCCCTGATGTAAGGTGTATCACTTCTTCATCTTTGCCAAATTTCCTATCACACTGTGAAATCTTCATTTCATTGAGTTGAATTTGCTACTCAGTGTACAACTTTCTCCTATTGAACTGCACAACATGAAACATTCTCACAAAGTATCAACTCTATGGGTATTAACTTCTTATCTGATTGCTCTGAGTATCATTAATCTAAAATATCATTTTAATAACTGATTTTGATGTGTTAACCATTAGAATTTCATTTCTGGGTTTCCCAGAATGCATAAGCCTATTTAATTACTGATGGTGTTAAGCTATGAACTGAATTTGCCCAGTGAAAGTCTCCTGTAATATGGTAGTCATATTTCTCATTTTAGGTTCTCAATAAATAACTTCTAAAATCATTTTTCTCGTTTAACATTCGTAACCATGAGTGCATGGTTCTTGAAACTAATATACTAATTGTATTGTGAGAATTTCCGCAAATCAGTGTGGTAACAGCCTCTTTCCAAAATATTCAGGAACTCCCTATGCAAACAGAAATTTCCAAATACAAATTAACAAGCCTAAAATAGTTAAAATCGGTTCTGGTCATAGAACAGACTTCAAATGGTACTTAAGAACTGAATGGTAACAGATTATCTATTTTGCCAGGGGCCTGCTGTGTATGTTGGAATATCCTAGATCAGATCTTCATGCTGAGAAGTCTCATCTAATTTATATCGCAGGATAAGAAGAAATTTCAAATCACAGCCAGCACAGGGACCATGAAAATCCAAGGAAAGAATGAAAGATAAGTCCTTTAGAGAAGGACACGCTATTACTGGTGAATCAGTGAAGTTGAAGCATAAGGAATCCTAATTTGCAAAATGATTCTATTCATATAATAGTCACCAGAGGTTGAAGCATTGCAGGAAATTGTATATAGACAAGTAAGCATCAAGTATCCTGCCCTACAGGATAAAATCACTCAATTTGCAACAATAACAGATGTTGACAAGAAGGAAGCATTATGTCTATTAAGGCTTAAATGAAAAGATATATTACCAAAATGTACTGATACATTCTAGTGGAACAATTTTACATTGGGGTTTCCTTTTGCAGTTCTTTGCTTGAAGCATGATGGCTTTCAGATCAACTGAAGAATATTTCTTGAAGGACTGCATAGCTTTCTTACTGAATATTATCATTTTTTATGTTAGATTTCTATTTATTAATTCAACAACTTTGGCTGATCTACTTCTCCCACATAGACCTTAGAAAATAATTGTTGATATATTCATATGAATATATATAATCTTACCAAAATGAATAATTTTCTTCATAAATAAGGGGGTGCCTAGAACATTGCAGGTAAAAGATAACGAGCAAATCACTAGGAGCTTGTATCTCAGATAATGCTATCATGTTAAGAGTTGTGAAGGATCAATATATTTTCATTCATGTTACCTCCAAAGAGTTAATACCTCTTTTTAAGATCCTTTCAGGGAAAGAACATATCCAGGGTTTCTGTGAAGAATTCTCTAGGCCCCTGGAAAGTAAAATCATTCTGACATGCTCAGTACGGGGTGTGTGTGTGAATTGCAGAATGGTTGCAGTTTCAAAGAATCCCGGAGGAAGCAGATTATTTGGACTCATTTAAGTCTTGTTTCAGCCGCTATTCCAAGCACTGAGTCACTTTATAATTTTAAGCTTCCAAGGGTAGTTTTGCAATCAATATAAAAAGAATTCTTCTTACCCTTGACCTGTTCAGTTCATTTTTCTTCATCTCCTCCTGCCCAGACTTAAATACGGAGGAGATTTCAGCTTCAAAGTAACCATATTAGATTGCTGCTTGCATGACATCAGTTTAGGAAGTTTTCTGTGTCAGGGGAGAAGGCTGCCACACCTCCACCCCCACCCCCCCAGTAGTCTTCCCTTATTCACCCTCCTTCCAAGAGGGCTTAGGTTCACTAGGAACCCCTCCGTCAAGCAGGCTCAGACCTCTGTGGACCCCACATCTGACTTCGCTGAAAATCAGCCCCGCCTGATAGTTTATACATTCAGGCACATCTACCTTGTTACAACCTTAGTGTGTTCTTTATTTCTAGTGAGAATATGGAAAGCATGGGCTCCATGATGGAAAAACTCCTTTTCCTCATTTTTGACTACACAAATAATTGTGGTTAGGACAACCCTGACTATGGAAGTAATGATTAGACCCAGAAATTTATGATACGTTAGATGTCCTGTTCATAAGCTGTTAGAGCAGTGTTTCTCAACCTTGGCAACTTTAAGGTGTGGACTTTAAGGTGTGGACTTAAACAGAAATCTGGGTGTTAAAGTTCACACTCTTAAGCTGCCAAGGTTGAGAAACACTATGTTAGAGGTTAATAACAAAACATTAATTCCTGCCCCAATGTAGATCTTTCAGTAATGTTATACCAGCATCACTAAGCACATTTCAAAGCAGCTAGGTGTTACATTTTGGATTAAAGACAAAGAAAATCTGACAAATTCATCCATCTTTAGGAAAGAATAAAAAAAATTGGTGCTCTCTATATTATACGCGGTGGCTCAGTGGGTAAGACGCTGAGCTTGTTGATCAGAAAGGTTGGCAGTTCGGTGGTTCGAATCCCTAGTGCCGTGTAATGGAGTGAGCTCCCGTTACTTGTCCTAGCTTCTGCCAACCTAGCAGTTCGAAAGCATGTAAAAATGCAAGTAGAAAAATAGGGACTACAATTGGTGGGAAGGTAACAGCGTTCCATGAGTCTTCGGCATTTAGTCATGCCGGCCACATGACCACGGAGACGTCTTCAGACCACGCCGGCTCTTCGGCTTTGAAAAAGAGATGAGCACCACCCCCTAGAGTTGAGAACGACTAGCATGTATGTGTGAGGGGAACCTTTACCTTTACATTACCAGAATCTTGTACATCTGAAGGCACAAACTTTCCATCACCACTTTTAAGTATTTGGACCATTAGGGCAGTTTCTTCCTAAGTTTCTTTCTCCGACTGCTAAGCCAATGGGGGCTCCTGCCTCTCTTGTCTGATTGTTTCCTAGGCAGCATCTCCTCCCCTCTTTCCCCAAGGTAATTCACAGATTCCATTATACTTATGGTACATGTTCATTGGGGTCCCCTTTCCATTGTAAAGACAAAAAGAGGTAACAAATGCTACTGTATCTTTTACTCTATAAGAAAAGCCTATTCATAAGTCTTCTGCCAAACTGACTTATGACAGAAAATTTGACTTACGGTATTTATTGTGCAACAGATCATGGGAATTCAAGCCAGAATTAGTGCAAAAGCTTTGAAGATTTTCCCCACCCCAACCTCATAATTCCCTGATTGAAAATAGATGACGAATGAACTAGAAGTGAAACAGACCTGAAATAAATAAAACTGAATTTTAAAAAACCACAAACTGTAGGGCGTGTCAAGATTAGTAACCCAGTTGACAAGGATGGTCTAGCAAGAGAGCTTAACTATAATGAGAATAGAAATAAATAAATCTGTTCTTTCACAGAAAAAGAAAAACAAAAGCTTCCATTCATTTTGCCATTTTTAAAGATAATATTTAAAACAACAGAACTTGATTAAACAATCAAAACACAATCAATGCATTGACTTCCAGATATCATCCTCCTCTTTTAACAATCCCATAATCTCTTGCGGGATGGAGTCTGGGCAATTGAATGGAGCTACCAGAGTGTTTACTGCCGGATGTCCTTCCTGTTGCCAATGCAGAGTTTTTTTTCAGCAGATATATTCTCATTGTGTCCAGAAAGAAAAATATCTGCCTCTACCTAGGATCGAACTCACAGCCTCTGATTGTGAGGCGAGAGCTCCACCTCTAGGCCACCGCACCACTCATTGACTTCCATATTTACTGTTAATATTTAAATACTTACGAAGAGGATTTTGCCTTTTGCTGGCATAGTATTCATATGTTCCACTTTTCAGAAGTGTGTCATAATGTGGAAGAAACTCAATGCGCTCCTTTGTTGCTGAAGTGAGCAACTGATTAACATTTTGTAGTAAGTAGAGAGTCATCTTGTCTTTAACAATTTGACCTACAAGATACATATGGAACTTTAAATAAGGAAAATTTTATTACTAAAATGTACTAATTTCTTAAAGTGTGAATGCTTGTTTCCAATACTGCTTTACAATCTTCCAGTTGACCTTTTGCCACATATTACTCCCTTACTCACATTTAAAGTGATCTCAGTCACATTTTTCTCCTCCATTCCCAAAATAATTTTCTGTTATTTCACCTTAAATGCAAATAGTCGCCAACTTACAGCCATTCATTTAGTAGCCATTCCAAGTTACAATGGCACTGAAAAAAGTGACTTACAACTGGTTCTTGCACTTATGACCATCACAGCACCCTCCCACAGTCACATGATCAACCTTTGGGCGCTTGGCAACTGGCATGGATTTATAACAGTTGCAGCGTCCAAGTCATGTGATTGTCATTCGTGACCCTCCCAGTTGGTGTTCAACAAGCAAAGACAAATGGGGGAGGACAGATTTGCTTAACAACCACAATTCACTTAACAATTGAAGTGAATCCCTTAACAACTATGGCAAAAAAGATTGTAAAATTGGGCACTCACTGCAGCACCATCTTACTTACGAATGGAAATTTTGGTCTACCTGTACTCTTGGGAGAGCCCTTCAGCTTCTAGGCTGATCTCTGCAAATCACCTGCTACTTTGCAGAAGGACTGACCCTTCAATCTAAACCAATGCTTACCACCCATTCTGATATTTTCTACTCTTCTCATTAATAATAGAGTTTGCATAGCACAGTGGCTGTGATATTTGCTTAGCATTTATAAGTTGCTAGTTCAAAATAAGGCAGGTTTTAAATTATTCTGATTGTCCTTATTCCTGACCGTTCATTCAGCGATTGTTCCAAGTTACAACATTGGAAAAACAGACTTACCTGTATAATAGGTCTTTGAAGTTTTGTCTGTCACAGCACCCCCATAACTCATACGATGGTGATTTTAGTGAATGGCAACTAGTACATGTTTAAGGGAGTTGCAATGTCCCAGGTTAACAGGATTACAATTTGTGACCTTCAGAGCAAGCATTCTCAATGGGGAAAAGTTGGTAGGAAGTCCCAAGTCACAATCACATGGTATCATGCTTAACAACTAGTGGTGACTTATTTAATAATTGCAGCTGGAACTGAGAAACTGATGCTATAAGTCAGGTGTGGTTGTGCAATATTTCACTTTATAACCACATAGCTTAGTGAAGGAGTTGATAGTTCCAGTTGTGGTCAGTAAGTGAGGGATACCTATCTGTAATTATTCTTTTCTTGAGTAATTGCGGAACTTTTTTTTTTAAATAAGTGGCGGGCTTTATAGTAAACTGTTTTACTTAATTTTTGCCATCCCTTAAACTTTTGGTTTCTTTTTTCTTTTCCCAAGACTGAAATGTTTTTTTTTTCTTTTAATGATGATTGCATTA
>JANHJO010008242.1:9055-20286 GCA_032468235.1 Pseudoxyrhopus heterurus | reverse complement strand
GAGCCCAGATCACACGATTTACTCTACTCTGACCTGGTTAAATCCTAATTTGAATCCTATATTCAATTTCTGGCACCCCAGTTCAAAGAGGACTTAATGTCATATAATTTGATCAATCAAATTAATTCATTATCAATTATTTGAATTGATTATGTGCCATCAATCCACGTCATTTTTGACCTTTAGTGACCACTTTGATAGATTTTTTCTCCATGACAATCTGTCCCTAACCTGTTCTTTCATATGGCCCATTGCCACTGAAACTGAGCCCATCCACTTTTCTGCTGTTTGCCCTCTTCTTTACTTTCTTCCACCTTTCCCAACATTAGAGCCTTTTCCAGAGATCTGGATCTTCACATAATGTGTGAATCTTATAAAGTAGGATACTTTAAGCCTTTATGGCTCTTTGTGCCTTGAATGACAACTGTGGGTTGATTTGTTCAATGACTCATCAGTTTGTTTTCTTGGTTGCCCATAGTATTCCACACAAATTTAACTTCATTCTAACCACATGTTGATGAGAACCAAACAAGATTCTTTCTCTGAGTGGGTCTACTAATATCTATAGTACATTAATATAATTGTTCCCAGTTCTTTTTCTTCTTCTTCCCAACTTTTCTCATCAACTAAAACCTTGCTTAACCTCACTAGAAAGATCACACGATGTTTAAAACATGTAATAAGGTTCTACTCCTCTTGTTTAATTTTTGGCAAGAAGAAATGAATTATATCATGTCTATTTAGGCTTGCAGTAACATGACATCTATAATTTCATCTTGTACGGTCAGACTCTGAAAACAAATGACAAAGTGTTTCTGTTTCATTCATATCCAGAAAGAGGTGATTGTTATTCAGACCACAATATTCCTGTCATGTACAAATCCACCGTATTCCACCGGACTGTATGCAGAGCAGAAGATCATAAACCTATTGTTGAAATACAAAATAATAGTGGAAAAGTTATGCCTTGCATAATATTGATCCTTCACAATGCTTCAGAAGGAAAATGCCGTTGATTAGCTGCCAAGAATGAGAATATAATTACCCCTAAATTTAGAACAAATACAGTAGAACAGTTGGAAAGCAAATTGTTTCCTATTTAAAATCACCGGATTTCCATTCTATTACCAGATAAGCAAAAGGTGGAACAGTATATTAAAATCAATACTTTCTATTCCTATTGCAGCCTAATTAGCGCAATAGGAATCTTTGATAATTACTCATTCTAAACCAGTACATTAAAGATCTAAAATACATTTTTAAAATTTTAGTACTGTCCTCTTGATACAGTAAAAAAAAAATAGACAACAAAGTAATTTTTTCATAATGGGTCAGAAAGAAGAAGGATAGATGAAAAAAATTGGGGCTGACTCTTTCCATATGCTTTCATTATATATACTAATACTCACTTAGCCTTGATCAAAAGGTACTTTAGAAAAGTCATCAGAAAAAATAAATACATAATAGATTGGGATTTAAAATTTAAAAGTGGTCCAAACCTTTATAGTAAATAAGTGTTATCCCTTCAAGACAGACTAGACTAGTAAACCAAGTTATGAATTCTAATACTAATACTAATTCTAATACTATCTTTATTCAAAGATTACAGTAACAAGTTTGAATGTGCTTCCCCGCTCTCTCCCTTTCTGTGAACTAAGGAGGGGCTTGTTTGAGAAATATACTTACATTATATTTTTGGCCTGGGCTCAGCCCTCTTTTATCTGACCTTGGTAGTATCTCTATCTCCTGTCCTTAAAGGCTATATTTTACAGTAAGGTAGTATTTTAGCCAAGAGGAATGGTGCAGTGGCCTAGAAGTGGAGCTCTCGCCTCACAATCAGGAGGCTGTGAGTTCAATCCTAGGTAGAGGCAGATATTTCTCTCTCTGGGAACACTGAGATATATCTGCTGAACAAAGACTCTGCATTGGTGACAGGAAGGGCATCCGGCCATTAAAACACTCTGCTAGCTCTGTTCAGTTGCCCAGACTCCACCCTGCAAGGGATTAAGGAGGTCATTAAATGAAGAAGATGATGAAAGTATTTCAGCCAGGAGAAAACTTCTTGGTTAGATCTGGTAGAGACCTCAGTCAGCCTCAAGGAACAATGAGATGAACAAATTTGGAATGACTGAACTAGTTAAAGGCAGCCAGACAGATTAATGCATTACACTACCAGCCTTTCCAATATGGTATCAACTATGTAGCATAAGTTGAGCCTGCTTAGCCTAGAGATATCTGGGAATTTTGGAACTTCAGTTTGAATATATTAGTCATTATGATATTGCCCTTTATATTAGAAGCTGGGGTAATTAAAAGCCTTGAAAAGAAGTGCTTCTGTAATGTGGAGATAAGTATACAAAGCTGCATCTTTTCCTAAGGCCATTCAGAAGATAGTTTTTTATGTATGCAAGCACAACCACTTTCCCAACAAAGGAAATCAGTTGTTTGTGCATTTGCATATGGCTGCCACTGATGTACAGCCAAACAGACGTCAAAAAAGCACAGTACAATTGGTTTTACAGACACAAAAATTATTCCCTATTTCCAGCAGTTGTTAACAGACAATAAGTATTGCAGTAGTAGGCACTGCATCTCTACAAGGGGTTACCCTTGAAGAGTATGCAGAAGCTGCGGCTGGTGCAGAATGAGGCAGCATAATTTTGTATGATCCCAATGCATGGAACACCACTGCTATATGAACGGTACTGAATGGTGGGCTGCTTCCATGTCCAATTCAAAGTGTTGGTTATTACCTTTAAAATCCTTCATTGCATGAGACCAGGCTACCCGAAGAACTGTCTTGTCCCTGCTTCATTGACCTGTCCCACCTCATAAAGCAGGGAAGATATATTGTGAATCCCATTGGTACAGCCTTCGTTGCTGTTGTCCCTGCCCTGTGGAAATCTTGCTCAGAGTTAGGCAGGCTCCACCACCCTCAGCCTTCCAGAAAAGTTTCAAGACCTGGCTTCACCAATTGGCATGGTGTGTGTGTGTGTGTGTGTGTGTAAATGGCATGCAACCCTGGGGTTGGTTGGTGACTTGAGGGTTCTCCCTCTACCCCTTTGAACTTTTTTAACCTCTGTAATTCTTAAATTTTAACATTTTAACTCTGTTTTTAATATTGCTTTTAAATACCTCATTTTTCACAGTTTTTATTTGTAAACCATTCAGAGTCACGTAGGTGAAATGGGCAGTGTAGAAATTTGATAAATAAATAAATTTCTATAGAAGGCACAATTACTGTAATTTTTTTTTTCTTTATCAACCAAACATGAATGGGTGGATTTAAATATTTGAAATAAAAACGTGAAGCAATTAATTCAGATGAAATAAAGCAGATGCTTTTATAGTGGTAGAAACATGCTAATTCAAATCTGCTCTAATTTGCCTCATCTGTCTATCAAATAATGCTTGTGGTATTATAGTTGCTAAAAACTGGCTGTGATATTCCCTCTTGGGATTCAATCTGGTGACAAGAGTTTATTGCAGGAAGTCAATTTCCTGGGATGATGAGATTAATTGAGATGCATTTCTTTCACTTCTGCAGTGCAGCAAAGACGAATGAACATTTTATAGTCACATCAATGCTCAGATATATACAGCCATTGCTTTTTTAAAATTAAAATTCCATGCCTACAGAGTTAATCCATAGTTGCAGGCCTTAGCCAGGCATTTAATGGGGCTCCAGGCTACAGGGGGCTGGAAATTGGGTAGAAGAGTGTATCATCAATCATTGTCAAGCAGTTCATGCCTAAATAAAAGCAGTCTCGTGACAGCCAAGTAAGGTCTAAACAAAGGTTTCATGAAATACCAAACAGCTTTTTAATAACATGAAATTTGATGTAATTTAAACATAAGTACCATGTGATCAAGCCCCTATCAATCACACCATGATAGCTTCATTCTACTTTTCCAAATAAAAGATTAAACTTTTTCCTGCTTTCATATTGCCTCCATGAATTGTATATCTCTAAAACAAAACGTGGAGATTAAAACAAAGTATAACTATTTTCTTGGAATACTTGCAGCTGTTGGATTATATAGGCCTGGCTAATCTTGGCCCAAGAATCCTGGAGAGGACGAGGCAGAAGGAACAAAGCCAAAATTATTTTAGAAAACGTTCCAGGGAAATCAACCCTTCTGTGCCAAATTGGACAAATTTCCTTGATCAGATTACAGTGCGCAAATACCAAGTGGTGTTTATGTTAGTGTATTTTAACATTATATTTTCTACAATTTTAGAGTGCAAGAATAATAAAATTCTTTATGAGGGATGAGTAAGCGCCTTTTTTATTTTATTGCTCTTTGCACAGAAGTTTACATAATGAAATGAAATTTTAGATCTGTTTATAAAGGATTAGGACAAGATGATAAACATTACATTTGCTTATTTATCTCTGATAAAGATTGTAATTTAGAGTAGTTCTTCTCAACTTTAAGGTTGTGCATTTCAACTCCCAGAATTCTTGGGTGGGGAATTGTGGGAGTTGAAGTTCATATGTCTTAAAGTTGTCAAGGCTGAGAAACACTGATAGAGAGCAACATATTACGGTCTAACAAATCCTTGTAAAATGACAATACCATCAATCCACCAACACATGAAGTGTGACTTCATTTATTTTATCTACTAAGCACTGAAAATCCTAGTAAGTCTTTAAACGTGTACATAATGAACAAATTATATATAATCCTGGAATTGAGAACTTCCTTTCATAAATTTTGCTATAGTTTTTTTCCTTATTAAGAACTGTCATAAAAAGCCATTGCTGGTTAAAACAATAATTGGGCACTGGCAATGAAGACTATCAACTTGGATACAAGCATTACCAGAGGGTTAATACAGGTAGTCCTCAATTTACAACAATTCATTTAATGACTGTTCAAAGTTACAATGGCACTGAAATAGCAATAGCACTTAGACTTATATACCGCTTCACAGTGCTTTACAGCCCTCTCTAAATGGTTACAGAGTCAGCATATTGTCCCCAACAATCTGGGTCCTCATTTTACCAACCTTGGAAGGATAGAATATTGAGTCAACCTTGAGCCGTTGAGATTCAAACTGCTGAACTGCAGGCAGCCGGCAGCCGGCAGGCAGCAGAAGTAGCCCGCAGTACTGCATTCTAACCACTGTGCCTCTTGACTTATGACCGTTTTTCACAGTTACAAACTTTGCAGGATCTCCATAATCATGTAATCAAAATTCAGAGGCTTGGCAACTGGTTCATATTTATGGCCATTGCTGTGTCCCAAGGTCATGTGATCACCTTTTGTGACCTTTGGAAAAGTCAATGGCAAAGCCAGATTCACTTAACAACCAGATTACTAACTTATCAACTGCAATGATTCACTTTATAACTGTGGCAAGAAAAGTTATAAAATCGGGGCAAAACTCACTTAACAAATGTCTCACTTAACAACAGAAACTTTGGGTTCCATTGTGATCAAACACTGAGGACTACCTGTATTCTTTCCATGCTGTTGGCATAAATGATAATTCCAAGAACATCTCTTGAAAAACAGGGCAAGGAAACATATTCCCTTTTGCTAGTCTATTGTACTTGTATACAGTAGTGTGTAAATGAAGGGATGAAATGTAGGTAATGGGAAATCTTAACCCCATTCATCCCATGGAAATTCTACTCACATCAGATTACCATAAAAAGAGGGAGTAGCATTTCAGCCACTTTTGTTACATCAGAACACTAGTAGAAAACAAATTTCATCTAGACATGGAAAAGACTGCCCAGAGTTCAGATCTGTTTCAGCCTTCAAAGACAGGAGGAATATGAGAAACAGAAAGCTAGATTCAGATTGGCTGGAGAAAAATGTGGGAGGTGGAGTGGAATAATCTGAATCTGATTATACATTAAGATTTCATTATCAATCAGTGCTGTTCATTTGTCTTAATTGGCTAATTCATTTGCAATAAAGCTTAATTCTTAAATGGCCCTATAATTTCTTGAGAAAGTAGTTGTAGCTGAACCAAGACAACCTTTGTGGCTATTGGAAGATCATCCCACATATCTCTTTTTCATTTAACTGGAGATTTGTGATTATGTGCTACTGCACATGGATATATTTTCCTAGCAGTTGACTGTCAATTAAGGTGTCAATGAATCATACTTGATATTACAATTGCATCAATATAATTCTTCTCTTTTGTTATGATACAGTGAAGAGTGAACAAATTGATGAAATGGAAGTAAATGGAAGTTACAGCCAATGACATCTGCAGAATGCTCCATATGATTGATATATACAGTGTACATGTGTGTGTATATCAAGATACCTCTATATGTGTGTGGTACCTTTGTACTCATCGTTAATTGGTTATGGGAAGTGCAATGAGTACTAAAAATTACAAGTGCGAAACAAACCATGTGGTCCTTTGTTTCGGCCAGGAGGGATTTCCTATCTGTCCCTTTTCCTATGTCAGTGACCTTCCCAACATGGCTGACTTCCTGTCTGTTCCCTCTTTTTCTATCACAGTCAAAAGTGCTATTCAGCCAGTTCCGACAGGTTCCGGAGAACCAATAGCAATAATTTGGGGGACCAGCAAATACCACCTCTGATTGGCTGACCGCGGCAAATACCACCTCTGGTTGGCCGACCGCATCACCATGCCCACCAAGCCACGCCCACAGAACCGGTAGTAAAAAAATTTGAATCCCACCACTGATCACAGTGTGTCAAGTACCAAACAAAAACAAGTACTGGGACAATATTTTCACATCATGACAAGATTTGAAGCAGTATATATGTATGTGTGTGTGTATATGTGTATGAGATAGAACTATATGAATCTATCTTTGTCATTACACTAAGTATTCTGCAATTCCAAAATGCCTTGAGAAAAAAATGGAATTACTTCTACAGATATGGTCACCTGCAATTGTCTAGCAGACAAATAAGCACACTCCTCCTATACGTTGGTTAACCCCAATATGTCAGATGCCCACAACTAAGGAAGATATGCTCAGTTTCTTTTCAGCAGTTTTCTTTATGGTTCTTCACCTATAGACAGAAATTTTGCCAAACTAAAGCAAACTACTTGCATCATGAAAAAATATACTCTTGAGAACTTCTAGAGAAGAACTTTCTCCCAAACAAACTATCTAAGCTTTTCTGTCTCTTGCCTCTGAATGCAGAACCTTCCTCTTAAAAATCCGGAGTGCATTTTACCACACAATGTGGTGGATTGTGCTTTGGATTGTATTCAGTAGATAGAGTAGTAACAGAAAGAGAGAACAACTTTGTTAATCAAAGTCAACAAACAGGTTAAAGAATTTCTGAATGCACCTAGGTGAAGAAATATATACTAGCAGCATAATTTTGTAGTTACTCAAAACTTAGCCCTGTTGGTTTTAGGGACCTTATTTCCAGGTCAAGAATAGTCTATGGAGTGGTTCTTTCATCTTTGATCAGGAACTGAAAGATTCTGGCCAAACTTTCTCTTTATTAATAGCAGAATGTTGGAGGTGTTATAGGGCAGATTGGAAATTCCAACACTCCTTCAGTAGATAAGTGGCTGAAAATCCAAAAAAAACCCAAAAACCTCACATTATTGTGTCCTGGCGCTGACACAGTTAATTTCTATTCTGTCATCATAAAACGGGGAAAAAGAATCCCAGAGGAAAAATAATCTGAGCAAAGTTAGAAAAATGAGAAATACTACATATGCTTCATCTTTCACTATGACCAAGATAAGCCCAAACCTTCATCACCAAATAAGATTTTGTTTAAATAATCCTGATCTAAATATAAGATTATTGAATATCCTATATTCACATACATGCCTGAACAGCAGACTAACGTATTAATTACTTCATTTTCCTTTATTAAACTCATTTACATAAACCTCACCAAGCATATGCTTGGTGAAGTTTAGTGGTGTTTCTGCAAGTGGCTTTTCTTTCTTTCTTTGTGCTTCAAGAACAGAATTTGCATTCAAATTAATATGTTTGGTCACAGTGGGGACAGGAGCGGAATACAATTCTCCTGAGCGTAGTCCATCAAAATGTGACTAGAACTTGTACAAATGCAAAGATATGGAAATGTATTTAAACATAGCCTAGCCAGGAAAACAAGGAATAAGTCACTAAAAGCATATGTACATTTAGGACTATTTCCTATATAACTGTTTTAAAAATAAGCTATTATGGGAACTAGAAATGCTAAAAAAACGTCTCCATGGAATCATAGAATGTGAAGTGTGAAAGGGACCTTGGAGATAATCTACTCCAATGTTCTGCTCATGGCAACATTTCTCTACCACAAAATCCCTTGATAGATTGATATCTAGTCTCTTTAAATACTTCCAGCAAAGCAAACCCACTGTAATTTCAGGTGGTTGTTTTAGTATTAAACAATAACTTCTAAGGATGTTTTTCTTGCATCCAATAAAAGCTTACTTCTGTATAATTTAAATTCATTGTTTCTTGTGTTGCCTTCTCGAGCAGATTTGCCCCATCTTCTACATGATACTTTACAAAAATAACCATGTTTCCCACAGTCTTAGTTTTTCTAAGCTAAACATTCATATCAACCATTCCTCATAAGTTTTCTCTTTCATGACCTCCATTTTCTTGGTTGATCTCCTCTGGACATACTCCATTTGATCAAATTCCTTTTTAAAATTCTATGCCCAGAACTAGATGCAATATTTTAAATGTGGAATGACAATGCAAAAAGAAAAAAAGAAAAGAAAAAGAAAAATAATTTGTTTTTGTACCAAGACTATATTTGTGTCAATCCAGTTTAGGATTAAGTTTTCTTTGAGTCATATCACACTGTTGGCTCACGTTCAGCTTCTCTTTCAGTCAGGTAGCTTTGCATATTTTATTGCCCAGTCTGATTCTTCTCCATTCTTCATCCTTTGATTTTTTCCCCCCCCTTTCCAAATATAGAATTTGTCTCTGTTCAAATGTATTTTTCTGGCTTCTTGTTCTAGCTTGTCAAAATCTTCCTAAATCCTGATACTGTCACCTAAGACATTTATTATTTCCCTATCTTTCTGTTAGCTGCAAATTTGATATTCTAATCCCTTGTTTATAAGTCCTTTATGTTGAAAAAAGCACAATGCCTAGAATGGAGCTACACAGCATTTAGCTCACCTCTTCCTTCTAGTACGTCTATCCCATTCCCATGATCATCTAAACACCTCACTCCATGGGGAAAAAAATGAGATCAGGTTGGTCACTGTTGATGAATCCATGTTGGCTCTTGACAAACAATACACTCTAATCCAATTGTACTCAATAATTTATTCCAACATTTTACATGATATTAAGATCAAACAGAGTGCTCTGTAGCTACCCAAGTTCTATTCTTCCTACTTTTGCCAATCATATGGCATTACATCTATGATTTCTCAAAAAGATTGTCCCTATCATCCCTTTCCCTTTTAACTCTTAGGGTTTGCTATGCATTTACTGTGGTTTTTTTTCAAATCCTGCTATTCTCAGTGAGCATACTAGCTCTAAAGCCTGGGAGTCTCATCTGAACACATCTAATTCTAAAAATATAATTCCAATATTTCTTGTATTGGAAATATATTTAGTGCTATTATTTTGGAATAATACAGGTAGTCCTCAATTTACAACCACAATTGAGCCCAAAATTTCTGTTGTTAAGTAAGATATTTGTTAAGTGAGTTTTGTTCCATTTTACAATTTTTCTTGCCTCAGTTGTTAAGTGAATCGCTGCAATTGATATGTTTGTAACCTGGTTGTTAAGTGAACTTGTCTTCCCCATTGACTTTGCTTGTCAGAAGGTCGCAAAAGCGGGTCACATGGCCTTGGGACACAGCAACAGTCATAAATATGAACCAGTTGCCAAGCATCTGAATTTTGATCACATGATCATGGGGATGGTGCCAAGGTCGTAATTGTGAAAATTGGTCGTAAGTCACTTTTTTCAGTGCCATTGTAACTTTGAACAGTCACTAAATGAACTGTTGAAAGGTTCATTCAACTGTTGTAGAGGACTACCTGTATTTAGTATAATGCCAGTTTATAAAGGTTATTCTGTTCTCAGGCGAGGCAGAGATTTTTCATATCACCTGCTTTACATTTTTTTAACAGGCATACCGGTACATATACACCCATCAGACGATTCAAGTAATATTATGCAAAATTCAGAAAAATAGTAAGAAATAGTAAACATAAGAAATTAAAGGTATGAAATAAATGAGCAAAGAGATATGAATAATTTATTTTACTCCAAGTTTGTTTGTTTTTAGAAATGCCTGTGATTTAGCCTGGGTGTTTTGCATGTAAATTATATTTTCCACCACTGAAATGCATTTTTTATATACGTATATATATATAGGAAGATCCAGGAAGTGGATGGGCATTATTCATGCCATTTTCTGAAATAGTTCTTCCTTGACCTTTCCAGTTATTTGCAACAGAGCTTCAGTAGTACTTGCAATTGGATACTAAAGATCACATTGGCTAGATTCAATAGAAAATAATTGAATTTTGGTGCCATGATTTTCTATTTATTTAATATAATACTTTTGTTAATCTTCTAAGAAGCTTTTATATTAAAAAAAAAACCCACTAAACTCTCAGCAGTTACAAAAACATCCCTTCACGTCACTGGTAGCAGATATATAAATTCTTTTGTATGGAAAAATTCGCTGCCAAAAACTATGCATATTGGGAGTTATGCTAAAGCAATCATTTGGGTTAATATTCTGACCTATATTATGTTTTCAGAGCAATAGAATCAAGGAGCAAAGTGATAGTCAGTCTATCACTTTCAAAGCCTGGGGGTAAAGAAATCAAAATATTGAATTGGGGGCAGTGGATAATTTCCTTCTAGGACAGGGTAGATTACCTATTCTAGTATGATTAAATGGCTGGAAGATCCTACAGCTTCACAGTGTATATGTGTGTTAATTTGTGAATTCTGGACCCAAGAGATAAAAGGCCACCCAGTGTACCACAGGAATGGTTTATCTCACAAGATGGGAGGAAGGGGGAGGGGAAGGGAAAGACGGAATGGAAGCAGAGAGGAGAAGAAGGAGGAAAAGAGAAAGAGGAGGCAGAAAAGGGAGAAGGGAGGAAAAGGGAAGGGAAGCAAACCCCCTTTCCTTCTCTTTGGATTAGTTTGTACGTAGAAATAACTCAGTGGTGGGATTCAATTTTTTTTACTACCGGTTCTGTGGGCGTGGCTTGGTGGGCGTGGCTGTGCGGTCGACCAATCACAGGTGGCATTTGCCA
>JANHJO010008240.1:19888-31301 GCA_032468235.1 Pseudoxyrhopus heterurus | reverse complement strand
CCAAAGCTCACTTGTTCATTTATACAGTTGTCATTTTCTTCAATTGTTGTTATCATGAGACTGTCAAAACAGTTCCAAATTATGAACTGTGATATGAATCGTTCATTATATGACTCCTGACTAAATAAAAGAAAGTCTCATCAATGAGGAAGAAAAATAGCAATAACAATGCCAAAGATGTCACAAAGTAAGTTATGACCAATTTATACAAAGTATTTCTATCTGAATTTCATTTTGACAATGCAATAGACCAGTAACAGAATGAATGCATTTTGTCTGGACAAGATCCTAATATAATTTCGTAATTTAATCAAATAAACTGGAGAAAAATTCTGTATTAAGCAAGTAGCGAATAGCTACCAAGTATCTATTCAAACTAAGTACATTCGTTATCCTATATGGTACAATATGGATTCCTACAGTATGAGTTAAAATGGTTCCGACAAGGTAACTGATTCTGATTAATGCAAATCAGTGGATCAATTAATTTTTATTAACAAAAACTACCAGGTAACTCAAGTACAGTCTCGTTCTGCTCTAACAGTTTTTCCCACTGTCATCTTCTACTTTTTAAATTTACGGCCAAACACTATATTTTCGTTGTTAATTATTTTTGTCTTACTTATAGGCTCTACCTTTTAGTTTTATTTATCTCTTTTACTTTACCTTAAACTAGCCAGTAATACTGGGCTGAAATCCAATGAGAATCTCAATATAAAGTAAACAGCTATTTAGATTGCAGTAAAATACTTTTTAGTAAATCAAACAAACACATATCTGTCTTAATCCTTACCACCACGCAGAGATAAAGCCATGAACCTATTGGTGTTCTGATTCTATACCTTCCCCTCATCTCATTTTCCTTCTTAAAATACATTGACTGTCTTCCATGTAAACAGGGTATTTTGATGTAGGAGAATCAAGCATTTGTCAGGTATGATTTTCAGCTAAAAAGCTATTTTAGTGAAGTAAAAGATTGAAGAAAACAAATAAGTAATGAAGAAAACACGCAACCATTAAAATCAGAATCTATGCAGTAAGTACTGTATTTTAACATTTCTATTTGCACCATTATTTATATCTCTGTTTTAAGCATTCCTTTTGTAAATAAAAATGTCTAATCTTCTAATAATTTAAAAACGGAGCAAAATACACTTACTTAGGAATTAAACTGGGCTAGTAAACAGAATGTTATTATTAGCATGGGAAAATATTCTTTGTATTTTATTATCTACCATTTAACACGTTCAGATGTTCTCTGTATTGTATTGCTCCCAGGAGGATGTTACAAGAAATATTTTATACCTGTAAACAGGGAGATCTAATGAAATCTGTACCAACTCTTTGATGTATTTACTAGCCACTCTGTCAAAATAAAGCAAACTGTACTACCACCTGTAAACTGCCAATTCAGAATTATATGCTTTTATTCTGCCTTTCAACAAGGAAAATGAATTTGCATTGCTCCTTGATAAATCATCTGTAGTTCTGGTCTTGCTCCAAACTTCAAAGTATTAAGGTCAAGATTTACTTAGATGAGAAAGTTGTACTTTTCTGTCCAAAAATTTGAGTATGCTTGTTAATTATGTACATGAATTTCAAGCTGCTGTATAGTAATAGCACAAATTAAATATGGCAATACATTTATGATTGCTCCTTTATTTAATTTAGTAAAAGGGAGGTGAGAAGTGTTTTTTAATACTTCAAAAAGCTGAAGGCAGCAAATTGGTTATTAACATGATTATGAAATATTACCAAAATGGTCTTATCTTATCTCTACAAAGGACACTTATAGAGGCAGTATAAAGGGTGGAATTAAAGATGAAATTTAAATGAATATTTTCCCAAGAGTTCAGAATAGAAGTGCATATGCAGGCAAGGCAGTAGGAGAAAGTCTTTTTAATTTTTTCCCCCAGGCTGGCTAATCTTATTCAAAATATTATCTCCCTTTGCTTCAGCAAGAGGAAAAATAATTCTGACCCAAGGGCTAATATTTTTCTGTTGCATCAAGGGCATGACTTCGGGAGATGGAATCTGCAGATTTGAGAACTCATCTGATCTAGCCTTCAATCCATTATGTTTTGGTCACCATAAGATCCATGGGGAGTTTTGGCAAATGACCTCCATTTTATCTTTTTGGTATTTCCTCTAGTGGGATGAAAGATATGTGATGCTCAGTGGCCTCCTCATTGCCTTCTCTAGCATTTAAGAATTTTCTTTTAAGATGTACTTGATTTAAAACTATGGGATGTAAGTCATGTGTGTCTCACCTCACTGATTTTAATGTGTACCAAGTTGAATCTGATCTATCACCTCCATAGGAAATTACTCAAAACCATTACAACACTCACTTCTCTGTGTAGTACAGGTAGTCCTCGACTTACAACCACAACTGAGCCCAGAATTTATGTTGCTAAGTGAGAAATTTGTTAAGTGAGTATTGCCCCATTTTACAACTTGCCACGTTTGTTAAGGGAATCACTGCAGTTGTTAAATTAGTAGCACGATTGTTAAGTAAACCTGGCTTCCCCATTGACTTTGCTTGTCAGAAGATTACAAAAGATGATCCCATGACCCTGGAACACTAGAACCATCATAAATAGGAACCAGTTGTCAAACCTCCAAATGTAAATCACGTGACTGTGGGGATGCTGTAATGGTCATAAGTGTGAAAATGGTCATAAGTCACTTTCTTCAGTGCCATTGTAACTTTACTAAATTAACTGTTGTAAGTTGAGGACTATCTGTCTCATTCTAAAAAAATCCAATAACATTTTTTGCTAATCCACTATTTGCATATTAGATATGTAAATATTAAATAAATAGAATCTCTAGACTAGAGGATCCTTTACTGTATATGCTAAAAGTAATAACCCCATTAACCTCTTAGGACAATGTTAAAAAGGGTGAGAGAAATAAAAGTGATAATAATAATAGGAAAAAGGAATGTATTGATGGTGGGAGAGTAGTTTAGGTTCTGCAGTGATATTCAAACAATGTAAGGAAAATGTCAAATCAAGCAATGCATAGTTAGTCAAAGATTTTGACATGTAGATTGAAACAAGTATCCATATCTGAAAATCTTCACTGAAAGCAAATACAGAGAATCACATCTTTGTAAAACAGTAAAAACCCTTGTAAAAATTTCTTGACCAGTTTATATGTCCATGTAAGAATTTTGAAATGTATGACATAGAGCAGAGTACTTTTAATAATGGAAAGGCTATTTCTAACATCCAACTGACCTATATTATCATAAATAATGTATATGCAGTGGAAGTGTGTAGAATATACAATTTTGGATGAACAATTAAATAAATGCTGGTGAGTGAACAGGAAGAACAAACAGTTTGATGTGGGAATTTGATGGAAAAAGGGAAAAAAAAAATAAAAGAGAGAAGAAGAACTAAAGAGGCGGAGAGACTGCTGATTATATGTAGCTGTTGGATTGCTTCCTGACAGCTGCTGAATTCTCATTTTTCAAAATAACTTTACTAGGATTTAAAAAAAGGATAAAATCTAATAGAAACTAAGTCAAATGTGTAGGGGGGAAAAAGAATACAAAGAAGGAACTTTCAATTTTCTTCTGCAGCATTTATAAGCATAAATTTAAATTAACTTCTTACTCTATGGTTACAACATGGCTTTCATTTTTTCTATAATCTATTGTTTTTTTTTCCAAATAATCAAATCATATCAAAAGTTTATTTTTTTCTCTGTTTTACACAAAAAAGTCTGTAAAGGGTTTCAAGTCAGTGTTAATGTATTTTTTTTTCTGATCAAAGGTATCAATTTGGCCATCTAGCAAGTTCCATCATCGTCACCATCCATTACTCCATTGTGGGTAATATCAGATCTTTCTACCTTTGACAGCTGTTGATTGCCCATTGTATGTGATTGGAGCATTGCTTTTTTGCTGAGCCAATTAAGGAAGTTTCAGGAGACACAAGGAAGCCAGTTTTCAGAGACTGAATTCACAGAGTGTAGTAAGCAAGTGGGGAGAACAGGAAGAAACTGGAATCCATCAGGAAGGAATCAAGAAGACCCTCTTTTCCTCCTCTTCTGTTCATCTAAGCAACATGCAGAGAACTGCTCTTATAATTTAGAAAAAGTGCCCAAGTTTGTTTTCCTCTTGGAAGATGATATGAATTATACATGCTGCAATAGCAGACAGATTGCCCTCATGAAAAAGAAAGTGAAGAGACTGGATACAAATTGTCCGCCCTCTAGCCCATTAGTAAAGCTGAAGAATTTCTAGACTAGACACAGGAGGTGCTTGTGGAAGAACAGTGCCAAGAAACCTCCTATAATGTAGAAAATCAGAGAAGATAGAAAGAGAATAGAGATAGAACAAAAAGATAGAACAAGAATATGATATGAAGGACCAAGATTATCAAGAAGTGTTTTGGAGTGCATGTACATTTGCACTTTTAAAAAGGATTCCCTTATGTAGATGATGTTACTATACTTCTGGTTGAATAACAACTGCAGGACCCAGAAGAAGGGCCTTCTCTGTGGTGGCTTCCTCCCTTTGGAACGTCATTCCTGCAGAGATTAGACCGCCCCTCATTTTGACACTCTTGCAAGGACTTGATTTTGCCAACAAGTCTGTGGAAGCCAGAGCCTATCAAGTGATTTGTTTGATTGTTGTCACTGGCAGAGGTGTATTGTTTTTATGGTTGTTTATGGGTTTTCATTTTTTGTAAGCCACCCAGAGTCACTGAGTGTGAGTGGGCAACCATATAAATATTCTAAACAAACAAACAAACAAACAAATCTGCTCTAAGTTTCAAGAACTGAAGGAGAGGACTGCAAAGAGATGATCCCATTTCTAACCTGAATAACAATCTGTCATCTGGATAGTCTTTCAAGCAAAGTGATGCTTTCCTGAGTCCCATATTTAGAAAATGATAGAAGGACTCCAACACTTTATGTCCACTTATAAATATTTCTTTTTACTGATTCATGTGGAAAAATGATACACAGCTATGGAAATACTGCAAGGAACCACCATCCTATCCGAGTCTATCCTTCCATCAGAACTGATGAAGTTTCTTGGATGAGAAGCAAAACATTTTCTTCTTCTTCCTCAAAGAAAAACAAACAAACAGCCGAGCTGCCTTTTGAAGAAATTACCACATTTGAGACAAATACTGTATGACCTGGATAACTGAGAATTTCCTCAGACATGCTGCAAGGAATTGTGAAAAGTTTTCCTTCTTGCAAGGAGGAAGAGAAATCATGAGAGCAGAGATGATGTGCTTTTCATTTCTTCCTGTTGAAGGGACCCAGGGAGAGAGAAAAGACCATTGGAAGAAACAAAAGAGAATAATATTGGAAAAAATGATGATATTCAAGAAGCCATCGAGGACCTGTCTTCTCTCTTATGACCCAGGGCTGGTTGAGAGTGGCCTCTCTGTTGGATATTTTGTGGGTATTTTTGCCTTTGGGCTGATTATGAATTTTTCTGCCTTTTATAGTATTGTTCTTGCTTTTTGGACTATAAGCCACTCAGGGTCTTTAGAAGTCAAGTGGCCTTCAAATTGTAAATAAATAGCTTCTGACAAGAGATGGAAGAAAAATGTATTTGGACAGTGCCTTGCAAACATGATTCAGAGAGTTTGGGGCTGAATTTTGGATGAGAGGAAGATAGGGTGAGATTAAGACTTGTGAATGTTACACAGGATGTGCAGACATGCACAAATGAGTAGGTGAACGCAGAATGAAAACCCAAGATTTTCAATAACATTATAAAAATGGGAACAACTAAAAAGGACCTGGATTCTTATTGCAGAAATTCAAATATGATTTAATAAGTAACAATGAAATCTATTGGGAGAAAGTTCATGAGAGGTTTAAATAGACTCACGGATACAACTTTTTCAAAAGGAATAGGTATGCAAAAAGGAGAATGGATGGAAGGAAATGCACCAGGTGTAGAAACCCATGAATTGGAGCAGTTTTGGGCCGGTCAAAAAGCATTTGGGTAAGAATTCATGGACTAAGAAACAATAGTATTATTGCTTTTATCATTGTGGGACAGATGTGTCATCTGGATTGTCTATTTCTGAGCCAGGTTACAGATTTCAGAAGGAAGGCATAGTAATAACAGGAGACTTCAGCTATCTGGATATTTGTCAGAAAAATCAATTCATACAAGACTGCAGTATATATATAAAATTCCTCAGTAGTCCTGTAGATTGCTTCATTTTCCAGAAAGTTGAAGAAGAGACAATGAACTGACCCTCCTATATCTGATCCTCATCAATAGGGAGGAGTTGGTTTAAGGGTTAAAAGCATTAGGAACTTTGGGACAAAGGGGACTGGGACATAGCTGTATACAAATACCATATTTTAGAATTCATGAGAACCAGCTTCACAAAAGCTTACAGAAGTAGTAGGTGGAATCCCATGGACAGAAATCCTCAAGTAAAAGGGAACATAGGATGGTAGGGAAGTTCTCATAAATAAGATATTGGAAGTACAACCATCTACTATTCCAATGAAAAGAAATAAAATAGGAGAATTGGTTTGGGAGCCTATTGTAAATGCGTAAGGAGCTATAGGCTAAGATATGAGATAAATGGACATACCTGTAGAAAGCCACAGAGATTACTTTGGAGAAACTATGCAGAGCCGGATATAAAAAGATATACAAAAACCTGTCCTAAGCCCAGGAAACAAGGAAAATGTTTAAAAAAACGTCAGAATGGCTCTGCCCTAATTCCCTGGGGTTTAAGATGGAGGGAAGGGAAAATGCGATCAGGCTTTTGAGTTTCTGTTACTGTAGTCAGTATCAATAAAATATAGTTCCAGTCAAACTTGTGGGGTTGTTTCCCTGGTGTGCCCTACCTCAAAAGACTGATACATGCATAAGAAATAGAAGATGAGCATAATCTCCAAGGAGGTTTTTCAACAAGCAGATAGTATCTGCAGAAAGAAAAGTCTGACAATGTAAAAAAGGAAGTTAAGCTTACAGGAGTAGACAATACAAGTTAAAAAAATAACAGACGGGGAAGACAAAGTTCTTCAACTCAACTTTGCTTTGTTCCTCTTCCCAAAGGAAACAGTGTTCCATTGATGCCTGATCATCATGAATTAGTTTAAATCCCCAGGATCAGATCAATTATATCTGTGAGCCTTCAAGGGGCTAATGGTCTGTACTAGGCTCAGTGGAAACAGGAAATTAGTAAGTTGGGTCTCACTTGTTTTATTAGTTTAGCCATAAATATGTCTACCCAGTAAATAAAAGTAACACACAGTGAGGACTATAGATTAGACAGAGTTATGGCTAGGAAAACTGTTTAGAACAATAGGCAGAAACCAAGAAGAGGAATTTCAACAAATAACAAATTCCTTTGAGTAGGAAACCTCACACACCTGAGTGTAAGATGGGAGAAACCACATCAGATAGTAGCAGCAGCATGTGAAAACATTTGGAATGCTTTGATTGATCACAAACTGAATATGACCCTGCAATGTGATCAAACTGGAAGCTGAAAAAAGCAATAGTAGACTGCTTCAATAGAAATAAAGTGTCAAGGTTAGTCTCTGTTCTGCACTGGACCTTATCTAGAACGCTTCATCCAGTTTTGGCCATTATATTTTAGGAAGGACATTGATAGAGGAGACAACCAAGATGTTAAGGCACCTGAAGAATGGTTGAAAGTTTGGGACAGTTTATCCTGGAGAGGAGAAAACTATGGAGAAAGTGATAGCAATCTTCAGATATCTGAAGGGCTCCCTTGTAGAAGATGGAGCAGAATTGTTCGAAGCTTTTCCAAAAGCTAAGCTAAGCTAAGCTAAGACAAGATATAATAACAGAAGATGAGAAACAATGGGTTTAAATTTACAAGGAAGTATAATCTACTTTTGAGTTGAGAGCCAGTTTGGTACAGTGGTTAAGGCACCAGGCTATAAACAGGGAGACTTGAGTTCTAGTCCTGCTTTAGGCACAAAACCAGTCACTCTCTCTCAGCCCCAAGAAACAGGCAATGGCAACACACTTCGCAAATCCTCCCAGGAAAACTGCGGGGACTATTCCAGGCAATATTAAGGAGTCAAGAATTACTTGAAGACGGAGACTCGGTGGAGCGTCGGCGAGGTTGGATGCATGGACCGTGAACTCTGTGGCCCCGCACCAAGCTGACTTGTTCGTAGGGCTCTGAAATGAGCCTAAACCCCTCTAGAGGAGAGGTGAAGTAGAGGAGGTCTGCTGGGAGGGCAAAGGAGAGTCTCTTCTCTCCCCTCCGACCCAGAAAAAGCCTCCTATACCTACAGCAAGTTGCGCGGTGGTCTGCTGTCCATGTAAGACCATGGCCGCCACAAAGCCGAACTCAGTCTGGGAACATAAGACTGGGCAGGTGGAGAAGAAGAAGAAAAGAACAAAGCATGCTTGATGGGTGAGGTAATTTTTTTCCGATTTTTAATAACAACCCCGTGAAATCTAAATCCAAAAGAGATTGCATATTGGATTTGGAAAAAGCAGCGAAACTTTATTTGATAAGAGGAAAGAAAAACTTTCTAAGATTGTCAAGATCATTATTAATGGACAGAAGTAAAGCACCCCCCCAAGCTTTAACAAAAATTTTAAACACAAAGACTACTAATAATTGAAAACAAAGACTGAAGTGTGATTATAAATTTGCTTATTTTACCACGTGAGTGAAACGCAAGAAAGAACGGTGAAAATGCTGGAAATTGAGGAAGTATTTGATATGATATCTTCAAGCTTTCAAAGAATGGAGGATAAAATAGAAATGGCTTTTCAAAAATTGAGAAGTGAATTTAATAATATTTTGGATGGTGCGTGTAAGGATCAAAACACTCCAGAGACTTTGGAATTAACAATGCAAACAGATCAGAAAATATTTTGCATGCAAATTAAAATCACAATATGAAACAGGAAGATATGGAATTATTGAAAGCTGCTTTATTATAGGGAAGCCACTCCTAATAAGAAGTTCCAAAGCTGCTTGCACTATGAAAAATACTTCTGTTCTTTGTTATTTAGGTGGTATGTTTGTCAGATGAGGGCAGAAGGATGGGGATGAGGAAGAGAAAAATGTGCACGTTAGTTTATTATACAGGTAGTCCTTGACTTATAGGCACAACTGGGGCCAGAATTTCCATTGCTAAACAAGGAGGTTAAGTCAATTGCATCCTTTTGTACAACTTTTTTTTTGCCATAGTTGTTAAATCACTAAACTTGTTAATAAATCAGGATTCTTCCATTGACATTGCCAGAAATCAACTGGGAAGGTTGCAGATGACAATCACATGACTTCAGGATTCTGCAAACATGCCAGTTGCCAAGCACCCAAAATTTGATCATGTGACCATGAGGGTGTTGTGATGATCATAAATGTGAAGGTTGGTTGAGTCACTTTTTTCAATCCTATTGTAACTTTGGTCACTAGATGAATAGTTGTAGGTGGAGGCCCACTTGTGATTAAATAATATGCAATATAATATTTGACATATTTCTCCTTTATTATCTGTAGACTTTACACATAATAATATAGACCCTTTTAAAACCATGCAAGAACAAATAAATTAAACAACAGAATCTCTGCGTTCAAATCCCTTTGTTTCTTAAATCAACTTCTTAAATCAACTTCTTAATGGCTGGGTTGCACATGCTACTTGTGGTGGGAGACCACCACAGGTGAAGTGATAATGTGACGTGGGCAGCCTATCTCAGATTCAGAGCCATAGTGTTTTCAAGATAAGAACTTTTACATTTGTCTCTTGATCAAGGGTGTTCAGCCTATTCTAGGATGCTCCAAAACAGAAGGAAGTTTTGCTAACATTGTGAGTATCCTGAGGCTAGATGAGGTACAAAGATCCAAACAGATGCAGAATGCTTTGGCATAACCCCCCCTGGAGAAATGGCACCCAGCAGCCAGTGTTACATGTCAAACTTCCTCTGGCTAAAGGAGGAAGTGTAAAATCAATCCATCTGATCTCCTGATGGCCACTGTTCCATGAATTAACTGCAAGAACAAAAGTGTTTGCATTCAGCTTGCGAGTTGAGTGAATTGAAAGCAAGGGGCTCTGTCTTCATTCGTGGCTGTCATGTAGTCTTTATGGACACAAGGACCTACCAATCATAATTTCTTAATCACCTTTGGAATACAGTTATTCTTCAGCTTAAGAAAGATTTTCTTTTGCAACAGATAAGTACCTCTCTTGGTGGTTTCCCCCCCATTCTTTCTGTGACTATAAACTTAAAAGACTATTTAGAGACTTAAAGTATATTGAATATTTCATAAAAAGTTGGATAATAGGTTGATAAAAGAAATTTATTAATGCCAGAAGAGGAAGACGTTTAAAAGTTTAATCTGCATTATAAAAATCTCAACTGCATTAAGTTAACTCACTTCTTCCAAATGCTTTTTGTTTTATCTTAAAACATTTAATTGGCTGGATTTACAAAAACAAAACACCATAGCAATTTGAGTATCCTGTTACCTGGCTAGGAATAATTACAGCTTTAAAGGCACGAGAGATTGTAGTATGTGTTTGCTTTCTTTTCTGCCTAATATTTTCACTTTTGAATAATGATGACAGGCAAAGCAAGAATTGAGGATAGAAGAGGTTCTTCATGCTGTTATAGAAAGAAGATAAAGATAAGCAATCCCTTTAAATTTACTTCAATCCATGTTTGATGAATTAGGTTCTAATTAGGCCCAGGCACTCAAATTGATGAGCCTTGAAAAAAACATAGATGAAATGTTGGATAAGATGGATAATTCTTTAAAACAAATAATTGGAGATATAAACCAAACCTCTGGAAAAATGAAACAAATTAATGACAGTGTCAGCCCTGAAGCTATTTTGGGAGCATCTTCAGGGCTACCACAGCAAGGCCGGTTGAAGCTGTGGGAACATGAGCAGGGAGGTAGAGATAGTTGCAGGATGTGTAGCCAAAATGATATTCTTTCCTGGGGGAGCCAAGAACGCTCTACCAGGTGTTGGAGAGGCATGGACAAAAGCCAGCTGGAATTGGGACTGTGATCTGATTGGACCATGTGATGGACGTGTGACTTGGGGGCAAGAACTTTGGGTTTTGATTTGGGTGGGGAAAACCTCGGGTCCTTCAGACTTGGGTTAGGGTTAGGGTTAGGGTTAGGGTTCCTAATAAATTCATACTTTGAGGAACCTCTAAGCCTCAGAGTTTTGATTGATTTGGGTCTGTTATTTGGAACCCTGACAATGGCAATCCTAGAGAGTAAATCAGATCTTAGAGATATAGGATTAGAAAGAGAGATGAATAGTGTGCCTTTGTTGGAACTTAGAATGGAGGAATTCTGTCTGAGATTTAAAGTTATTCCAAAGTCTCCACATGAACCCAGATTGTTGGGGGCAATATGCTGACATTGTAAACCACTTAGAGAGGGTTGCAAGCCCC
>JANHJO010008239.1:26210-45545 GCA_032468235.1 Pseudoxyrhopus heterurus | reverse complement strand
CCTCCTCCAGTCATGTTAACTCAGGAATTCTGGGAGTTGAAGTCCACAAGTCTTAAACTTGCCAAGTTTGAAGACCCCTGATCTAAAAGAAAGCTTATTGGATTTTATTTCTAAATAAACATAAGAATAGCTATAACAGGTGAGCTTCCGGTTTAGTATAGTTTCTGTTGATTATTTTCAGAATAACAGAATAAAAGAATTAGAAGGGACCTTGCAGATCTTCTAATCCAGGTGTGTCAAACTCATGGCCCGTGGGCCAGATGCGTCATGCACTGGGGCCACACCCATGCCCCGTTTAGCAAAGGGAAAAAAAGTCACAATATATCACATGACGCCACCATGGCAACACAAGTTTGACACTATTCAAATCCAACCCCTTGCTCAAAGGAAACTCTATGCCATTTCAGAAAAATGGTTGTCCAATCTCTTCTTAAAAACCACCATGTTGGAGCATCCACAAGTTCTGGAGGTAAGTTGTTCCTCTGATTAATTGTTTTAACTGTCAGGAGATTTCATCTTAGTTCTAGGTTGATTCGTTTCCATCCATTGCTTTTTGTTCTGCCTTCAGGTGCTTTGGAAAAAAGATTGAACCTCTCTTCTTTATGGCAGACTGCTATCATGTCACGCCTCGTCCTTTTTTTCATTGAATTAGACATCCCCAGTTCCTGCAACCATTCTTCATATGTTTTTATATCTTTTCCACATTTTACCTTTTTTGTCTTCCAAATATCATGGCTAGAACTGTGCACAGAATTCCAGATGCAGAAGGGCCACATATTTCAATAAGTCTTTATAGTGGTCATTGTATTTTCAGACTTTTTGTTAATGAACCCTATGTCAGAATTTGCCTTGTGGCAACTGCCAAACACTGAATTTATAATTCAACTAAACTGTCTCTTATGATTCTTTATTGCCTTTTTGGTTTGTTGCAGACCTGCATTTTATATATAGCTTCTCGGAAACTCTGTTTTTTGATAGGTTACTTGGTTTAAACAAGATTTCTGAATATAATTTTTAAGCATCTCTTGTATTCTGTGTTTAATGCTTTGAGTGGGAAATACACGGGATGATTCTTTAATACACCGCAAAGAAGCTTTTTCTGGGAAACTCTGCAAGTGTTAATTTTTAAATGGTTGTGTTTCAGCTTCTCCTAAAATACCAGAGGGGACCAGTTTTCAGGAGGCTGTACGAAAACAACAGAGTAAAAAGAAGAAAACATGACTATAATTAAAAAGCAAAATACCAGGATAATGGTTTCTGCATGTCAACAAATCACCTTATGATTTACAAATAATTCACCTTAAAGTAACATCAGATTGAGCACTCATAGGAAAAAAAATCCCCACAGGATTCATATAGATTTAATTTAATATTCCAATTAGGAGATTGCCTGACTCCATGTGACTGCTAGCTTACAATGAAGTGGAATTAAAAATAATATATATTAAAGATAATAAGAGCTCCATATTGTGGAAGCTCTGCTTTTCCAAACATTGGGTTACAACTACCATGTGAACATAGAGGTTAAAACCAAAGATGTGGGATCGTTCGGAAGGCCACATATGTTCACCTCTGATTGTTATTTTATAAGATGTAGGAGGTGACTTCCCTTGATGGTTACAAATTGTGCTAGCTCAAATCGTACTACATTTCTTTGAGAATTGTACAAAAGAAATGAAAGAATGTTTAACGTTAGGAAAACCATTGCTTGGGAAGAATGAGTGCTCTTGCAAGTATCTGATATGAGCTATAAAGTAACAGA
The DNA here is from genome assembly GCA_032468235.1 of Pseudoxyrhopus heterurus. NCBI lineage: Eukaryota > Metazoa > Chordata > Lepidosauria > Squamata > Pseudoxyrhopus > Pseudoxyrhopus heterurus. The sequence goes on along the minus strand of JANHJO010008239.1, from coordinate 43,783 downwards.
TTTTCTGAAACTGGGAAGCAAGGAAAGAGGAAAGAGAAAGAAAAAAAGGATGGTTCTATTTGGTGAGAAGTCATAAGAAGAATTAAATGGTTCCTTATAGGCAAATATAGATATGACCCTATTACATTTTAGAAGGATGGAAACAGCAGCTACTGATATGAAACTAATCCCAGTTGCAAATAATACAGGCTGTCAATGCACAACAGCTGAGGTAGTTGTAATGGTAAAGATTTAATTTACTTTTGTGTCATTAACACAACAGATGCAAACAATAAAGACAAATGTGTTCTATTCGCTTGCCAATTAGATCTGGGAGCAAGTTTATTTGCACTGAATAATGCATTCCGTTAAAATACTTTTTTGTTTTTGCAAATACTTTGTAAACATTAGTATGGTGATTTTTTTTCTAAAATAAGACAAGAATTCCAAATAAGAGAGACATAATATATGGTAAATAGCCTTTCACCTAAAAGATTTGTTCCTATTATTTTTTAATAGGTTGTACGGTGTCAATATTTTTTTAAAAATAAAAAAAATATTATTCAGTCTCTCTGACACAGAAACATGTTCTTTCTCTCTCTCTCTGTATTAAGCCCATTGATATTTTCTCAGTCATATTCTTGAGGATTAGGTCTCAACCTTCATTTTTAGTCAATGTAAAAACCTTTCACTTGAGAACTTCTATGAAATTATACCAAGCAAGGCTTTATTTTCATGGTAAACACATTAAATAAAATTTTCTTGAGACTCTGGAAACATTATTTATGTTACATATTTATGTCACACTCTCAACTTTCTTCATTTCCTGAAATGGAGAAACTTACTTTTTTAAAATATAAAAATATAAATCTAAGATTCCTAATTTTGTAATCCTATGGTTCTTCCTAATGAAGCCAATCCAATCACATTTACCTTATGCAGGTAAAAAACTTCCAAGTTCCTATCCTGGGACTATACAGCTTATCCTGGGATGGAAGATTTTGAATTGTGTACACACACACACACACACACACACACACACATACATACCATGTTTTATTAATTTATGATGTGAATGGATTCTCTGTTTATTTACTTAATGGTTTCCTCTTTATGCCACATTAATTATTACAATATAGTAACAGCTTTCAGACATTTCTATGGTTTGTCCTCAAGCTTTAAGTTCCACAGATGATGCATCTCTGATCTTCAGAAAATACATTTTTATACTTTCCTTAAAGTAAACATTAATAGAGATTTTGCTTTATCCTTGTAGCAGTTTGGAATTAGATTTATTGGGTGTGATGAAGGGAGCATATCTCTAAGTTCAGTAATATCAGCTCTGCCATTGAAAAACCCAATGGAAGGCATGTCATTCTGAATTTAATTGGAGAGTTGAGTAAACAACCAAGAAATAAATACGGGTAGTCCTCAATTTATGACCCACAATTGAGCCCCAAATTTCTGTTGCTAAGTGAGGTATCTGTTAAGTGAGTTTTACGCCACTTTATGACCTTTCTTACCACAGTTGTTAAATGAATCCGGGCAGAGTCAGCGGGCCCCGGGGCGAGGGCAGCGGTCACCGCTTGGCCACCCCATGAAACCCGGCTCGCCGAGGCAAAAGGGCGGCCACGCGGGTCCCTCCACCCGGGCGGGCCGAGGGGCTTCCAAACGAGGCGGGGCGCCATGGCAACGGCCGCCTCACTTTCCGGGGCCGGGAGTTTCTCATTGGGGCAGCGGGGCTCGCGGTGTCCCGCTCGGTGCCCCCCCTCTGCCCCCGGGCCGGCCCTGCGCGTCGGCCATCAGCTCATCCTGGAGGAGGACGGCAGCGACATCCCCAGCGAGCGAAGCGTGCGGACTCCTCGGGCCAGCCGGGGCCCCGCGGGGTCGCTTCACCGGGCGCTCTCTTCCGCAGAGATCCAGGCGAGCATCGCCCCGGATCTGCTGCAGCTGGCCCGGGAGAGGATCGCCGCCCCGCTGCCCGCCGAGTGGAAGCTGTGGAAGCTCTGGCCGCCGCTCCTGCTCCTCCTGCCGGCGCGGTTCTGGGCGGGCCCCGAAGGTCCTGGGCGGAGGGGATGGTGCCGCTCAGCCGGGCTGGAGGTTCAGCCAAAGTCGGCAAGTTTGCAGGCTCCGAGAGAGGGAGAGCGCAGCGGGCGAGGAAGGGCCTGGTGCCTGTGGAGGACAGGCGGGCGGCTCTCCCTCGTCCCTTCTCCCTCTCTCGAAGCCAGGCTCCGAGAGAGGGAGAGCGCAGCGGGCGAGGAAGGGCGGAGGACAGGCGGGCGGCTCTCCCTCGTCCCTTCTCCCTCTCTCGAAGCCAGGCTGGCCCCGTCTCTCCCGCCCTTCCCCCTGCCAGCCATCCCTGCCCGCGCCGCTTGAGCGTACCGGTAGCGGGATTTCCGGTAGCGCTCGGCAGGAAAGCTCCCCGACCAGAAGCTGCCTCCATTGGCTGGCAGGGGAAAGGGCGGGAGAGACAGGGCCAGCCGGAAAGCCCGGGAAACTAGCATCCGGAGAGGGCTTCCTCGGCCCGATTGAAGAAGCGGGGAGAAGCAGCCTGCTGCTCCTTGCTTGTCCCGAATAGCCAGCGGGAGTGGGCGGGGCCAGCCGGAAATCCCGCTACCGGTACGCCCAGACCGGGGCGTTCCGGCTGGATCCCACCACTGATTTTGGGTAGAAGCACAACCAGTTTCACCCCAAGCACATCAATGCTACTCTGTACAAGCTTGGATCAAAGACTATTTTGTAAGCCAATATATTATTGCATTCATCTTTCCAACTTAGAAATATATGCATATACAAACTCAGAGTACAAAATATAAAAACTATTGATGTGAAATATTTCCCAGAAAGCGCACCATTTATGTGAAACATTAATCTAAACTGTTCTTTTCAGGGACTTTGAAACTTAAATGGTTTTCTACAATTTTGATTTTATTGATGGGAACTTATAGTTCAGAAATAGTAATTTATTCAAAACTGACTAAATCCATTGTTCAAATGTTCAATCAATTCTGCAGTATCGCAATTTCTGGTATTGGTATGTTCTATATCTTCACAGTTTATGTAATCTGATGTGGAACAGTAGGAACTGGCAATATGAAGCAGTCTAACAAATCACTGTTATAATGGTGAAAAAACTCAGAACATTCTGACTGTTTTTAATTCCCCAGACATAACATTTTTCTGTGCCCTATCAGTAACATAGACTCTTGCTGCCTCTAGTTCTCAAACTGTCTCTATTTCTTGAAATAAAACCAAAAGTATGCCCAGGATTTTCCTTCATTTATGCAGTTTTAAAACTCATGTATGCAATTTTCTTCAGTCAGAATTACTAATAATTCCACATGCTAGAATGTCAGTGAAAGAGAACTAAAGGAATCTTTTTTTTTTTTTGGAGGGAGATGGAAATTCCTGTATTGGATCTAATCAGATAAAAACCATGTCTGACTGGATAAAATCAATATATGTGCTATGTATTTCTTAATGTTGTGATAAAAATATGCATTCTTTATCTGTTGGGTCATAATTTAATTTGACATTTATAAAATAATGTTTTAGTTAAATTATAATGTGCAAGATTCAAAGATTTACCTTAATTATGAGCTAAGCTATAATGTGTGTCAAGTCTCATATAGACACACCTTGCTGCTACTCTAGCTTTCCATCCTTCAGTTGAGCCAAGGGAAGGCCATCACAAGGAATATCCTACCATGGGGCATGACTGAAAGAAGGACATCTTGCTCTATGTCCCAGCAAGTAATCTCACCAACATAGCTAAATAAAATGAAAACACCCAGAGACTAAAATATAAAAATATTTTCCCCACACGGGGAAGAAAGGTTGGTAGAAACCAGTGGGCAGATTTCAACATGATGTTAGTATTTATATCTATCTCTTTCAACTGATTTCAGATAATCTGATTACACATTTTCCTCAAAAGATTAGAGGAGATACTTGATGGTTCTCTTAATTAGCTTGTGATTTTTTTAAAAAAAAATACATGTTTGAATTTACTCTAATATACCCTCCTCCAGCTATTCCAGGTGCCATATTGCTGTAAGAGTAATTTGAACTGTTCCAAGTTTGTCAGCTGATGGAAACCTCTGTGCGAAACTAAGCAGGATTGGGCTTGATTAGTACTTTAATGGAGAGTTTCAGGAACAGCACACCTTACTAGGAAGTCAAAAAGATGTCCAGAAGAAGAAGACAATAGGAAACCACTTCTATGATGTTGCAAATAAAATGGATGCTTTCCATGAAATTTGACTTGAAGGAGACTTAGGTAAGTTGTGAAAAATATGGCATTACAGAGTTTTTTGCTTTGTCTTGTTCTGTTTTGTTGCATTTGTAATTTAAGTATAATAATTCAAATATTCTATGGAGGGATCTTTCCAGTAGGACTGTTTTTTACATTCAATGAAAAATTGATAAAGTATTATTGTATAACTGTCATGATAGGGAACAAAGGAAACTTAAGTTCAGTGCTTCAGTGCAATAGGATACAAACTTTGAATACTTCAAGCAGCAGTAGTCCTCAGAGCACATAGACATATAGATTTGGTCTCTAGGTGCTAAAATTATTCTTGGATAAATTTGCTATTCAAGTCCACTCTGATCTGAAAAAGAATGTTATCCATGTTACTGTTCCACTAAACTGAAACTATTTTTTGTTACTCTGAAAATTTATTATAGGCTCTTTTCCCAAAGCCCTTATATGTACTGTCAAGGCCACACACAGATACCATGCACAGATGTCACAGTTGGAGGTGCTCTTGGGCTGCTATATCTCAAAAAGCCTTGTAATTTAGTACCTATGCAGAACCAATTTGCTTTAGAGAGAAGAATCTGAAAGGGTTATGCAGAAAGTACCATCACATGTCGTTTCATGCACATAACATAAAAGTTTTGTTCAGACACAGACTCAAATATGAGTGCTAGGCAAAGGTATTTTGAAATAGGAGGATTGAGAAAGATATAAGATAGTGCAGAAGCCTAATCAGACATAAGGAACTAAAAGTGTAAGATATTGTTTTGTATTAGAAATAAAATAATTTCTGTTTTGTATTGTGCTCTGTTATGATAAAAGACAATTGTATCTTCTACAGACACAGTTTCAGAGTGAAAGACTCCCAAATGACTATCATAGTCCTTTTCATATCATGGCTCAAGACATGATATGGAGAAAAATCTGAATTATTGTGGGTGATTCATCACAACCATGATCCCTCACCTGATGTGGACTTTGTTTAGATACCTTGCAAAGCTTATTTACTTTAAACAGGTTTTGAAATTATATATGTGTGTGAAGTTTGGAAGATATTGAGTTTAGCTCATAACAACTAGACTTAACAGCTGCATTACTGATGCTTTTAAAATGTATTGTGCTCAATTTTTTAATTTTTTTAATCTAGGCTACTTTCCGTTCTGTGGAAGTTGAAATAACTAAGAAGGATTAGGATGATAAATGAAGACTAAGCACTGGCATTGTTCTAACTCCATGCAAATTGTGACAATTTCCCTCCTAGCCCCACTTTCTCTTCCTTAAAATATGTAGCTTTCATTTTTCCCATGCTGTAAAGCAGAACTCTATCATAGTACTGCTACGTACAGATCAGATGTGTAGACATGCAGAATTGTCTTATATCTGATACGCCCACAGTCAGAAATCAGTATGCTAAATTAATAGTCACAGGTACGCTTTTTAAGCAGATAGAAAGCTGCTTCAAGAGCTACTATCCCTGCTAACCATCATATTACAATAGGATAAAAATTGAGCTGTGACAAAACTCCTACTCAGTAGTATCTGATTCAATGCTCTAATAATAATATATGCTTGATGACCATCAGCAGTATGAGACTGCAAGTTCAGATGGTATCCCTCAACATCCAACCACCCAACTCATAAGCCAAATGCAAAATCTTGATTTATGTGGTCTACTCATGAGAAGCAGCTATCCAGAGTGCACGAGCTATCTCACAATCTCTCCTTTCTCTGGAGAGATGTTGCTGTCAGGTTTTGAAATCCAGCTGCTGATCTCCACCATAAACATTATCCCACTTTGGCAGGGATGTTTAGTTTGCCACGGCACTCACTGGAGGTTTTCACAATATGTTCATCCTATTTTAATAAATCTCATGCAGCAGTTTTAATTCACCTTGTTAACAGTGGATCATCTTCTCCTTGCATAACTGATGATAGTGTCATATATATTGCTTCCTATTGCAGTGTATAGTCAGAAAAAAATGTTTTGTAGATTTTTATGTCAATTTGTATGTTCTGGTCTATTGCCTTTCTGAGAATAATATTTAAATATTAATTGCTATGTTCATGTGGGCATCCCCAGTCTAATCAAGAATTCAGAATGTTTGGATATATTCAGGTACTTGAATTTAATTTATGTATTATGATCTCAGCACCAGCATGAATACAGTTTCTGTAATATTATTCAGAAATGTTGAACTGGGCTTGTCAATTAAACTGCAAAACTGAACCTTCAATTTATACAATTTGAATTAATTAATTGATTAACATAACTTTGTATCATGCTACCATCCTCTTTAAAAGGTGCTATTGCTACAAATTACCTGCTGTCATTCTCAAAACTCCATTTTCAGCTGGACCTGCCAACCAAGCTTACTCCCACTTATTCCACCCAAAATTTCAAGATGCCACCTTGAAATTGCTAGGAAATTATGTAAATACTTACTTTAACTTGCTATTCTGTGGTAAATAATATCTGATATAAATTATACCATAATGTTAGTAGGGAATTTGATTTATATGTTGATGGTCTCCAGCTGAGCAATTTTATAAAAGGACAAGATAAATTCATAAAAAAAAATGCATCGCTGATCAAATAGAATCTCCATGATAATTTTTCTGAACTTCATGGCAGTCTTTGTTACCATTGATCAAAGGATCTTTTGAATCAACTATCTATATATATAAAATCTGGTGTGTGTGTGTGTTCCAGCATAACTCTGGAATGCCTCGAGCAGTTTCAACCAAACTTGGTACACAGATGACTTACCCTCTGGAAACAAATATTGTGGGGATAAGACACCCCTAATACTCCTCGGGGGGGTGCCTTAAAAATAGTGAAGTTGCCATGGTAATGGCTTCACAGTACTCCACAAGGGGGCTCCTTCTGACTTGCAACGCTGCGCAAGAGAGCAGCATGAGGCTTGACTAAAGAATAAGAGACATAGAGCTACTACATCTAGAGCTTCACAGACAGTACAACAGCGTGAGGCCCAACTAAAGAACTTCTGAACAATACCTGCATGTTGTTTTGAGGTGAGCCACATTAAAGTTCAATCCAAGTAAGACAGAGATAATTATGATGGCCATTGCCTTTCATGTATGAGTCTGATTCTCGATATTATTATTTCACTTCTAAAGAACCAAGTTCAAAGCTTCAGGATAGTTCAGGACTTAGAAATATCTTTGAAAGCACAAATGGTGACAGCGGTGAGTAGTGCATTTTAGCAGGTTAAACTGATATGGTATGGTCACACTCGGGTTAGATTGTAATGCATATAACACTAGATTCTCTTTGAAGGATTTGGAAGTGTCACCTAGTGCAAAATGTATTACATATGTAGATAAAGGTTAAATGATATACAGACCCTGTGTGTTTCCAATGATCTTATGTATGTCTCCAGGAAATACCCTTTAGAGTTCTCTTTTTAATATCATTTCCTGAGAACTTGAAAAATAACCAATCATCAGAGGAAGATTAAACCAAGAGATGGTTTCACTCAGTATAAAAAGAGGTTTCCATAACTGAATGAAAGTTTTTGCCCAAGTATAAGTAAAATGACTTTAGTAATCTTTGAAGCTGCATTGTCAGTAAAAAGCAATTCTTCTTCAATAGCTCCTTCAGTAGCTTTACAAAACACAATTCAGGGATTAAACAAAGTATTAAAAGGGCCCTAACAGCAACTTTCAGAGATAAGCAATTGATTTAAATGTTAAACTAATATAAAAATGGCACTTAGGCCGGGCTCTATGTCTCTCCACATTCACACAGCATGTTGTTATCCACTAAAAGCCTCCACTTGAGTATGTTGGTCTTTAGGCACTCCAACCCTCAATCTATTTGGGGTCCTCCAAATAGTATAAGGGAAGTCAGATCCTTCAGCCATAACTTCTTTTAATGTTATTTCTTGCTCAATGGTCTCCTTCCTCTATCTTTTAATAAAGCTTTTCCTAGGTCTGAGTTGGCGGGCTTGGGACATATGGCCATTCAGAGGATGTCAGGGATCATTCTCTTGCTAAGTTATCGTGGCATCTACTGCTACCTCTCTCCTGATCTTAAGTGCCAGGGAGGGAATATATTTTTTCAATTGGTGTAGATTTGAGACATGCTGTCACTAAATGTACTGCTTCATGGATGGCAATGTCAACTTGTTTTGCGTGTGAAGATGTGCCCTGCAGTGGGGCAGCATTCTCTACTGCAGAGATGCTCAAGGCCAAAGCTGATCTGCACAACATAGATGGTTGAGCTCCCCATGTATAGTTTATGAGTTTCCTGATGATATTGTTCCTTGAGCTGACTTCAGCCTTAGTGTTCAGGCAAAAACAGTCTCCTGTTGAGTATATTCAGTTACTCAGTATTGGACAGTGCTGTAGTTGGTTTTCTTGCCACATAATAACCAACTCTTCCCTTGATTTTGGAGTTGTAAAGCACACACTTGGGTCTTGTCTGGGTTGAACTTTAAATTGTTGATGGTGTAGTATCGTCCTAATTCTTCAAGTGCTACCATAGGTTTTCCAGCTACCTCATCAAAAGTTGATCCTTGTCAGCCACTGCTATATCGTCCACATGGATGAATAGATTTGTATTGTCAGAGACTGGTTGATTGTTTGTATATATCTTATACAACATTAGAGATAATACACTTCCTTTTGGCAGCTGGTTCTTCTGCATCCTCCATCTACTGTTTTTACCATTCAGTAGCACATAGAATCTCCAGTGCTGGAGGAAGTTGCCAATGACTCTGGTTAGCTTTTTATCTCTAGTCATATTATTTAATTTACGTAGCAATATCCTATGGTTTAGAGTGTCATATGCTGCAGTTAAGTTGATGAAAGTCACTCCAGTAATTAGTTTTCTTTCAAAACCATCCTCAATATATTGTATAAGGTTTAGTATTTGACCACAACATGACCTCCCTGGTCTAAAACCTGCTTGCTCCCTTATAATATTTTCATCAATGAATTTTTGAAATACAATTGAGAATCATACATTCCAATGCCTTGTAGAGATGCATAGGAGTGACACTGGTCAGTAATTTTTCGGACCATCCTGGGACCTTTCTGGGTTTCAGTAAGGCAGCAACTCTAGCCTGCCTCCATCCCAATTTTAGGATCTTAAATTCAGCTGTACAATTGTTCATCAATTGCCTTTATTATTTTTATAAACAACTTAAGGTGGCAAACATACATAATACTCCTTCCTCCTTCTATTTTCCCACAGCAACAATCCTTTGAGGTGAGTTAGGCCGAGAGAATGTGACTGACCCAAGATCACCCAGCTAGTTTTCATGCCTAGGGCAGGATTAGAACTCAGGATTTCCCATGAGTACCTGGCGCCTTAATCACCACATCAAATATTTATTATTAGTAAGAAATATTTAACGTACAAAACAATCACTTTTTTAATTATCTGAGTGTTTGAAACAGGCAGGCATTCTTCTAAGGTAGAAACAGATACTGCTGAACATTTCAAATCAATGTTTGTTACACATCATGGAAGATTCCGGTGTTTCTGAGGAAAATTTGAGGGAAGGGCAAGCAACTGCAAGGGCCTACCAATTTCAGGGAACAGGATGAATGACTCTGGAATGCCACAGATACCAGAGTTGACATGAATTATGCATCCCTTGTTTAAAGAGAGGTCAACATCATCAATAATGGACCAAGGACTTCTAGCCATCCATTTGTATCTTCCCGTGCCAGCAGTAATTCATGAAATCAGCATGGATTTCCTCAATATTTTTCAGAACTGAGCAAAGAAGCTGTAGAACAGAAAATGCTACCAGGCCAATATTCAGCAAATTTCAGTGGATGTTTACTAGGCTCTGGATAAATTTAGGATTAATTTGCAGATATGATTAGAAGACCTAATAATGACAACAAGGTAGAGCAACCAGACTTAGAATTGACAGTGAAGAAACTGAAGAGATGGATAGTGAATGGCTTTTAGGATCAACGATCAACAGTAAAGGGACAAGCAGTCAAGCAATACCTTGGAAAAGATATTCAGATGTTGTGATGTTTCTGTACCTACAAAGATCAGAATCATGCAAGCTGTAATATTTCCTATGATACTGTATGGAAGTCAAAGTTTAACTTTAAAGAAGCAGGACAGAGAGAATACTGATGTCTTTGAACTTTGATATTGGAGAAGACACCTGAGAATGTTGTGAATAGGCGTGAAAACAAATCAGTGGGCCATTAAACAAATCAACCCAGAGTTCTTACCTAAAGCACAAATGACCAGGCTCAAATTATCCTACTTTGGGCACATTATGCAAAGACCCAGCTCTCTGCAAAAGGCTCTAAAGCTGAGAAAGGTGTCAGTAAAGAGAAGAAAAGGACAACCAACAGCAAGATGGGTGGACTTGGTTACAGTGATGACTGCACAACTGCGAGACTTGAAAGATCAAGTTAGGGATAGATTGCCATGGACAAAATCGATGTGGTTGTTAGAAGTAAAAAAATGACTTAATTGACAAAATCAAATCAGGTATATTAGTATACTAATTTTTATATTAGTATGAAAAAAAGAAAGAAAGGATTGTATATTAGCCCCAGCTCAATCAAGATATAGCAGCTGTAATAGGAAAGAGGGTACTAGGATACCAATGTCCATTAAAAAAAAATAACATGTCTCATGACCATAGAATTTACATTTTGTAATCTTACATTGTTCTAACATTTCAAGCCACTTCCTGCTTGATTATAAAAAAAACAGTATTTCAGTTTTTCTTTTATGTGGCTATTAATAAACCGGACAACTCACCACAGCCAACTGGCTGCAGCCAACTCACCACAGACAGCTCGCCACAGGACAATTTAACAATTCAACTTAATTATTTAAAATAAATAATTTAAAAATTATTTTAATTATTTAAAAAAAAATTAAAATAATTTTTGTCATTCACATTTCATTCTGTCCCTCCTCTTGCATCCTTTCTTTAATGATTCTATTCCACCATTTCCTTGATATTAGTGTAACTCTTGTCCCGCAGTGAGTTGCCCCATGATGAGTTGGCCATGACAAGTTGTCCTGCAGTAAGTTGGCCTTGGGGAGTTGGCCATGGCAAGTTGGTCACGATAAATTATCATAGTTCCATATATGGACAGTCCTCAACTTATGACTACAATTAAACTCAAATTTTCTGTTACTAAGTGAGACATTTGTTAAGTGAATTTTGCCCCATTTCTTGCCACATTTGTTAAGTGAATCACTTCAGTTGTTAAGTTAATAATTGTTAAATGAGTCTGGCTTCCCCATTGACTTTGCTTGTCAGAAGATCAGAACAGATGTTCACATGATCCCAGGACATTACAACTGTCATAAATATGAATCAGTTGCAAAACATCTGAATTTTGATCACATGATCATGGGAATGCCTCAATGGTCATAAGTGTTAAAAAATAGTCTTAAGTCACTTTTTCCAGTGTCATTGTAACTTAGAACAATCACTAAAGTAACTATTGTAAGTTGAAGACTACCTGTACAAAACTTAGGACAACTATTACTTACCCTTCTGGAAAACACACACACACACACACACACACACACACACACACACATCATGGTCATTGCTGACAAATAGTACTATGGCAAAGGTATTTAAATATGTTGGTAAAACTAAACAGTAAATGAAACCAATAAATAACCAGATACTTTTTTTTAACTAAACATCTAGCAGATTTCTCATTTTTTTATGAGCATAACAAAATGTCATGACGTTTTTATGAAAGGCATTCATTCTCTCATTCTCTCTTGCACTTTAAGTCTGAGTTACCCTTTAAGAAACATAAAACATTTTAAAAGATGAGTTTCAGTGAACTGTAGTGCGGTAGGCGCTATTTTGGAGTTCCTGCTAAAAATGACATTGAGGGAAATGATCACATATTTTTACCACACACAAATATGTAGCTTTGGATCAACAAATCATCAAATCAAATCTTTATTATGGCATGTTATGTTATCACTTGCCTCCCTCTCCAGATGCTCAGCCAATGCTTAGCTGTTTATGATAAACTTGATAAGCTGACCCCTATAAAACCATATGGGGCAGCATTTCACACACTTCAGTTTCATCTTGTGCATTTTAAACATACAGTACACAATTTTAATTCAGTTTATATTCCTCCGGACTTTAAACTTGGATGGTCACATCAACCAAATTTTGAAAGATCTTGTTTTTCAATATTTTTCCTTACTTTAATCCTTTCTTATGTGTCTGTTATTAGTAAACACACTATTCCCATGGATACATATTACCTGAATACATTTTTTGCAGGAGGCTTGGGGTTAAAATGAGGTTGCTATTCTAAGGTTGAAATTCAAACCTTTAATTATTGATCCTGCCATAGAAAGTCTGTGTAAAATGTAATGGAGGATCAATGACTGAAATTAAGTAAGGACATGTTTTAATCAGAAATTGGCTCAAAAAGCTTATATACAACATATTGAAAGGCATCCATCATGTGCTGGTGAATGTTATTAAAGGTTCCTAGCCATGAAACAACTATTTGTTTTGGGAGGATTTTTAAGGGGAAAAAAGGAGAGGAAAAAGAATATTCAAAAAAAAAAAGAGAGAAAAGTTGCTGAAAAGTTTCTAGTTGTCTTTCCAGACCAGATGTAGCATTTAGAATCCCTGCCATCTCTTTCGTCCCTGGGTCCATTTCAATTCCACAATTACATTGATTATTGACTATTCATCTCCTATGATTGTATATTATTATATTCACTGTTTTCCCATACTACTAAAAAAAAAAGCTCACTATTTGTGTTATAGCACACCTTCCTATTATAACAAGTATTTAAATCAGCTGAAAAAGATTGACACTAAAAGCATAATATAAAAAGTTAGAAATGCAATTAAACTTTGATCTGCGATGGTAATAAAAATTGATTGGGGAGGTGGGAATTAAATTTAGCAAAAAACAAAAACAAAAAAAACCCAAATTTAAATCTAACTATTAAAAATCTGACAAACAGTGTTTATAGATTTCCTGACTGTATTGAGATTGGGGACTGTATTTGCTGCCAAAGAAATTGCATTCTTTCCTCCACATAGTAAATTGAGGGACTTGTGACACAAGGGAAATCTTTGAACAGTGTGCCTCTGCAGATTTTAACACTGTACAGCTTTCAGTTGGGAAAGGCAGTCAATTACTTACTGAGAACCCAAGGTTGGATGTCAAGGTATTTGCTAGGAAATAGAAACAAAAGCAAGCAGCAACTTGGCACTTTGTAGCTACTGTCAAAGAAAAGGAGAAAACAAACTGAAATCTTGCCAATTTCACTCCTATGCCAATTTGTTCCCTGTTGCTGTGACTGGGCTACTGCATACCCTGGAACAGTTCCAAAAAAAATACAGGCGGTCAACACAATTCCAGTAGCGTTCTTTCCATTCCTGCCACTAGAACAACAAAACCATGCTTATAGCTACTACAAAAACTACATGCCAAAAGGCCAGTATGCTATCCTTGTGGCTTTATACATTATTGGTTTTTAATAGTAAAACAAGTAAGGGTGTCTTTGCAGTCAGATGGGTTCCCTACCAAGTTTCTTATTCAGAAACCACAACAATTTAAGAAAGAGGCATCAATTGAATTTTGTTCTGTTTTGTGTTTTCCATTGAACAGCTGGGAAAAGCACTGACGTCTCATGGTGCTGTCAGCTAATTTAACACAATGTTTCTCAAATTTGGTAAATTTAAGAAATGTGGACTTCAACTCCCAGAAGTCCCCAACAAGCATGGGGAATTCTAGCAAAAGGAAATTGTTTTTAATTCAAAATGAATGCAGTTGGCTTCATTTTGGGATTAAGGCACCAAAACTCCATTGTATTCTTATAGGCTTGATTTAAGGAGTTTAAAATGTGAAGTAGAATGTGCTCATAGCAGTATGAAAAACTCTGGGTTTACCATGTAAAGTCTGTAACTAAAAAGATAGCTTTGCTCTGATGGAAATACTGTGTTATTTCTGATTTTTAAAAACTTAAAGATATACTCATTTTTTATATGTGGAGAATATTAAATTGACATAATGGGAAGTGTGCTCACTATTGCGTTGGGTAATCAAGATTTATTTTTTGAGTTTAAGAAATGAGCTTTCTTAAATGAGATCTAACTCTTCAGTGTGTCTTTTTGCAATCTTTTTTCCCCTTTCTGGTTTAGTGTATGCATTTGTGTGTACAGCTAATGTCTTTTTTCCTGTGTTTCCATTTGAAAAGAATAAAATTGCATTATCATCAGGTCTAGCAAATCAGTTTTTTTGTGTTTATTTCTATTTTAGTGTATAATATCAAGACTGTTAAGTATTAATTAGTAGTGGGTGAAATAAGACACAAGAGGAAGGTTAGCTTGAGTATCACAATTGAAGTAATGGGCAATAGTTTCTAAGATTAACTAGCTGCCCTACAGAATTTAGAAACCTCCATTTTATCACATATTTTCCTTTCTTTTAATAAGATAGTAAAGACTTTATTGTTCCATAGGCTTTTGTGTCTATGAAGCAGCCCGCCAGGAAGGAATGGAGAGAAGTCAGCTGAAATACCTATAGTTTTGCACTTTATGTAGGATGTCCATAATATCATATTTCTTCTAAGCATGAATGAAATGTTACTCTGTAGCTCATAAGAACTATGATTAAAGCCAGATGTGCTATTCCTTTGAAGGCAGTTGAATTTATACAGATTATACTCTGTGTCTCTTCCAGAGGTACAGCTTCTACTTGACAGGAATGTGGAAGGCAGGCTGCAAAGGAGTTGCTAAATATACACACTCAGCACTTGAAGTTCTCAGGGAACCTCTAATCCCAGCTGATTCCAAGAAAGTCAAGGGACTGGGAATCTGCCAGCCTCTTCCTGTTCCTCAGAGCAATTGGTGTCAAGGCATGCCCTCTGCTGTGACAGATTGCTGGTGAGTGTCATTTGCAACAGTGCAATGCAGATGAAGTGCTTGCCTTGCAAGGGAGGGATTGCTGGGGTTCTGAATCACATATTTGCACATGGATTATGGTTGAATAGAATTAGGAGTCTCTTCATCTCCATGCATTTCCCCCACTTCTGATATCATCTGCCCAACTGGACAAACTTCTTCCTCTGCCCCAACACATAAAGCTTTTTGCTTGTGTAGCCTTTTGTAGAGGTATCCATAAAATCAGACAGTCTCATCAGAAATGATGAATGCATAATGTATTTACAAAAGGGGCAACACTTGCATCACAATGTCACAATGCTCATTTTATCATTTTCCTCTCTTGCCCTCTCTTCATGTCCATGCTTTCAAAATTGAGAAAACACAGCATAATGGAGGGTCGTTCAGGCCAATCCCTGAACCATTACAGTGCAGTGTCTCTGTTTTTTTAAAAAAAAAAAACCAGTAGTGTGGTGGATAACAACAACTACTATTATGCTACAGACTCAAATCAAGTCACTGATTTTGTGAGGGAAATGGGAATGTATGGTTCAGAGTGGGATGTGGAATAAATTACTTTAGTTGAATAGTGACCATTACTTTTGACATCCAATTACTTTTGACATGTTTTGATCCATCAACCCCAAATATCTCCATCCCAGGCATTATTACTATGATAGAAAGTGTACGTGCACAGAGAAGAGATTGTTAGAAAAGCATTAAGGTACACTACAAGAAATGATGGGAAGGAACTAAAATTTTTCATCCTCTCTTGTTTTTCCTACCTTCCATTGCTTTTGTATGTTTTCTCCCTGCCATTTCCTTTCTGATCTTGGAGCAGGGTTGAAAAGATTATTTGAGACAAATGGTTGTTGCTCATAAGACCAGTGTGTTCATTTGATCATTACTCCTGCATTACTCTTAAGCTATACACTCAGTATACATGCATATTAAAACTAGAAGTTTTAACCCATGGCTTATGTATACATCAAGCTAAGCCAAAAATAATTCAACCATATTTTGGTTTAACCTTATATAAGTACCATGCAAAAGCTCAATGCCACTTTAGCATGGTTAGAATTCTAAATATAATTTAGGATTGTGTTGATTTCTTTTCCTTTTTTACATTATTGTATTGTTTTATCGGAATTGTTTGTTGTGAGCTGCCCGGAGTCCTTCGGGAATGGGCGGCATAGAAATTCCAACAAATAAATAAATTATTGTATTTTTCCTATGTTAATTAATTGAAAAGAAAAAAATACCAGGTTAGATCACAATCAAAGTAAAAATCAACTGCTTTGAAAACCGGGGCCATACTTGCAAATCCTATGTTAGAACCTATTGACCCAACCCAGCGAAAACTCTGTCTCATTTTGTATGTTTTGTGGTTATCTCACTTTTAAAAACCATACTTTGCTCTGGAAGGTAGGGAGATGCCCAATCAGTGGAAGTTCTCTGCAGCATGCTGAGGAGACGTAACCTTCTCACCACACTTCTGATTGCTTTGCCATGGGGTCTTCTCCTAACTTTGTGGCATCAGTATCCAACAACCCGCTATCTGAGCCTTCTAAGAAGTAAGTATATAAATCCTGGCTTACAAAAGGTTTTGTAACTTTCTTTCATAACAAATCTTTTGCCAAAAAATTAAGTATTCAATTACATAAAAATCAGGATATTTTAAAAATAGTGTTTATATAATTCTCTGCAGCTTAAGACTTCATTGAGTCAGGTGCAAGGTGTAGGTGATTTGTGTTGGAGATATGAATTCAGAAACTTTTGTTCGAAAATATCCTCTTGAACAGAGTGTTGAAAGAATACTGAGTAATTAAGTAGAAGAATATCCCATTTTTAAAAAATACCCATAAGCTTGTCTAGGATGTAGAGATAGCCCAGCTATAAGTAAATGTTAACATTCATTGTATTTGTATAAAAAGCTAGATTTATTAAGAAGTACAGGAAAGTAAAAAATACATGCTTTTATCTAAATTACATCTTGAAGAGAGGGAAAGTTGTGATAAAGTCTGAAGCACCAAAGAGAAGAAAATTTCTTATCTCTTAATAGCAGAGATTCATGACAAACAGCATAGATATTTTTTTTTTCTCATCTATTTCTTGCCCTTTGCTCTTGTGGTAAAATAGACTGATAAGGCCCTTGTTGGCTGTTTATGTTACTCTTTTTGTTGTCTGTAAACAGCCACCAGAGCCCATCTTGTTTGAGTTTGTATTGGATTTTTATGAGAATGTATTATAAATAGCCCAGAGTCATTCGGAATTAAATAGTGCCTAAATTGTATTAAACAGTCAGTTGCAAAGAGATGGTGTCATTTTCAACAGTTTGCAATTATCTAATTCTTGGATGGATGGATAGATGGATGGATGGATGGATGGATGGATGGATGGATGGATGGATGGATGGATGGATGGATGGA